>JAAAWM010011834.1:0-110507 GCA_036873465.1 Thinopyrum obtusiflorum
CAAAGCATGTTGCCGGCACATCAATGGAATTTGAGTCATATATTCCATATCCACTCACATGTAAGGAGACTATCCAAACTGCTGATGGCACCTCACAACCCATTAAAGGCATTGGCACAATACAATGCACACCATCTATTAAACTTTCATCTGTTTTGCATGTTCCTGCCTTTCCAGTCAATCTTATGTCAATGAGTGCTTTGGTTGACGATGTGGATTGTCGAGTAATAGTTGACCGCTATTTATGTCTAATTCAGGAGAGGCAAACGGGGAAGAGGCTTGGGACTGGAACCAGGCGTAATGGGCTATGGTACATGGATCGCGAGGTGCCAAACAATGCGGTGTCTACGATGTTAGCAACAATGATGGGAGAAAAGGAAACAAAGGCAATGCTTCATCATTGTAGAATGGGACATATGTCTTTTGAGAAGATGAGTAAAGTCTTTCCCGATGTAATGTGTGGGGTGGATAAGAACAAGCTTGTGTGTGATGCATGTGAGTTTGCTAAACACACAAGGACATCTTATGTGAGTAAGGGTCTTAGGAGTATTTCCCCTTTTATGCTCGTTCATTCAGATGTGTGGACATGTCCTGTTATCTCTCTAAGTGGAATGAAGTACTTTGTTACATTCATTGATTGCTATACTCGTATGACATGGGTGTATCTTATGAAGCATAAGGATGAGGTTTTCAAATGCTTTCAGTATTTCTATGCTTATGTGAAAAATCAGTTCAATACACAGATACAGATGATCAGGACAGATAATGGGACAGAGTATGTGAATAAGGAGTTTGGCACATTCCTATCAAGTCAAGGTATATTGCACCAAACATCTTGTCCGGGTACACCACCTCAAAACGGAGTAGTTGAGAGGAAGAATCGCCATATTTTGGAGGTTGCTCGGTCACTAATGTATACAATGAACGTGCCAAAATTCTTGTGGAGTGAGGCTGTAATGACAGCTACATTCCTCATCAACCGGATGCCGTCAAGGGTGATTGGAATGAAGTCGCCATGTGAGATGTTACTAGGTGAGAACAAATTCTTAGTTCCTCCTAAGGTATTTGGATGCACCTGCTTTGTCCAGGATCATAGACCCTCAGTGGGAAAACTGGATCCACGAGCAGTAAAGTGCATCTTCATAGGTTACCCATCTGGACAGGAGGGCTACAAGTGTTGGAGTCCCAGCGAGCGGAGAACATTTGTGAGCATGGATGTGACATTCAGGGAGTCTGAACCGTTTTATGGAGAAAAAATGGATCTCAGCTCGTTATTTGACTTCGACTCTCCTAGCATGAGTGGTGCTAGTCGAGAGGGCGGGAGTGAACCACCAAGGACAAAGGAAGATGAACCACCGAGAGTTGTGGTTAGTTCAATTCCATGTCCTGCAAGGGAAGAGAGATGGAGAAAGCCAAATGAGGAAGAAAATCTAAGGGTGTATACCAGGAGGCAACCTATGACTGAAGAGAAATGGAGAAAGCCAAATGAGGAAGAAAATTTAAGGGTCTATACCAGGAGGCAACTACAAGATGAGCAGCAACAACAACAATCTCCAATAGCAAGTGACACACATGTGCAGGGGGAGCAACAGGCTCCAACAAGTGTTGAAATTGTTGAATTGTCTGATGGTGAGACATGTGCCACTCCAACTTCATCTAATGTAAACGATTCAATGAACTTGCCTATTGCCTGGAGGAAAGGAACCCGAGTTGGAGCTGGAAAACCTCCAGAGAGGTATGGTTTTGAGCATGACATAGCTAATTATGTATCATATACATCTCTGTCTCCGAGATACAAAGCATTCATTGCATCATTGCAATCTGTGGTGACTCCAAGAGATTGGAAAATGGCAAAGCAGGATCCAAAGTGGTATGAGGCAATGTTGGAGGAAATGAGAGCACTTGAAAAGAACAAGACATGGGATATTGTACCTCTTCCAGCAGGAAAACGACCGGTTAGCTGTAAATGGGTGTATACTGTGAAGCAGACTCCTGAAGGAAGGGTAGAAAGATACAAGGCAAGGTTAGTGGCTAGGGGCTATAGTCAGACATACGGGATTGATTATGATGAGACTTTCGCACCTGTCGCAAAGATGGGCACAGTGAGAACCTTAATTTCTTGTGCCACTAACTTTGGTTGGGCTTTGCATCAGTTAGATGTAAAGAATGCATTCCCGCATGGTGATTTACATGAGGAAGTTTACATGGAGATTCCACCTGGTTTCTCAAAGCCCGAGACATCAAGAAAGGTATGCAAGTTAAGGAAGTCTTTGTATGGCCTCAAACAGTCTCCACGAGCATGGTTTGATAGATTCAGACGTGCTGTGTGCAATATGGGATATAAACAGTGCAATGGGGATCATACAGTATTCTACCAGCACTCAAAGTGTCAGATTACAATCCTTGCGGTGTATGTGGATGATATCATAATCACCGGAGATGATGATGTGGAAATATCACGACTGAAGAAGAGCCTGAGCAAGGAGTTTGAGGTAAAGGATTTAGGCCAACTGAAGTACTTTCTTGGTACAGAAATTGCTAGATCCCCTAAAGGAATTGTTCTGTCACAACGGAAGTATGCTCTCGACTTGCTTAGTGATACAGGCATGCTTGGGTGTAGGCCTGCTTCAACACCTATTGACCAGAATCATAAGTTATGTGCTGAATCTGGGGAACCAGTGGATAAGGAGAAGTACCAGAGACTTGTTGGAAGGCTCATCTACCTATGTCATACACGACCCGATATCTCATATGCAGTGAGTGTGGTGAGCAGATACATGCATGATCCTAGGAGTGGACACTTAGAGGCTGTCTATCGAATCCTCCGATATCTGAAGGGTAATCCAGGAAGGGAGCTATGGTTTAAGAAGAATGGGCATCTTAATATAGATGGATACTGTGATGCAGACTGGGGAAGTTGTTTGGATGACAGAAGATCAACTTCTGGTTATTGTGTGTTTGTTGGGGGAAACTTGGTGTCATGGCGAAGTAAGAAGCAGCCAGTGGTGTCCAAATCAACAGCTGAAGCTGAATATAGAGCTATTTCACAAGGCTTGAGTGAGATGTTATGGGTAAGAAATCTTCTCTCTGAGTTAAAGGTAATAAGGAAGGACCCCCTTAGGTTATGGTGTGATAATAAATCAGCTATCAGGATTGCTAATAATCCAGTTCAGCATGACAGAACCAAGCATGTCGAGATAGACCGCTTCTTCATCAAGGAGAAGTTAGATGATGGCATAATCAGGATAAGTTATGTGAGCTCTAGAGAACAAGTGGCTGATTGTTTAACTAAGGGTTTAAGTGTCAAGGAGAGTAATTCTGCATGTGACAAGATGGGAATGATAGATATCTATCACCCATCTTGAGGGGGAGTGTTGGGCTGTATATGTGTGAATCTGGCCCACGTGGCCCATGTAAACCAGTATATGTATTGTACAGACTAGAGAGGAAGGGAGTTATCCAGAAATTTCCCAAACCCACCACACTTCAATTATACATGCCACTTAGGCTGTAAAAAATTAACACTTCAAAATTTTGATTTAAGAACCTGGGCCACCCTCTGGTCCTCGGAGGTGGCGGCTGAGCAGGGTGGCGCATCGAGGTTGTTCACGGAGGGCACGGACTTCGCCATGGACAATAACACGTTTGCGGAGGCGCACATCATGGCCGCTTTCTACCCCAAATTTGAGAACGAGAAGTCCGATCAAGAGGTGCGTGAATTGCTCCTTGCTTCCATCACCTTGTGATAAACAATCCCAAGTGTTTTTGAGCAACTATTGGTAGTTTTCCCCCATGATTATTTTGGTGATTCTGATCAGATGATACATGTGGAAGTTACCATATTGTGAGTTGTGTTTGCTGTTTCAATATTTTGGTGTTTCGATATTTTGATTACCTTAATTTGCTGGGGCCACGTTGCTATGCTTATTTTCAAACCCCCCCCCCCCCCCCCCCCCCCCCCCCCCCCCCCCCCCCCCCCCCCCCCCCCCCCCCCCCCCCCCCCCCCCCCCCCCCCCCCCCCCCCCCCCCCCCCCCCCCCCCCCCCCCCCCCCCCCCCCCCCCCCCCCCCCCCCCCCCCCCCCCCCCCCCCCCCCCCCCCCCCCCCCCCCCCCCCCCCCCCCCCCCCCCCCCCCCCCCCCCCCCCCCCCCCCCCCCCCCCCCCCCCCCCCCCCCCCCCCCCCCCCCCCCCCCCCCCCCCCCCCCCCCCCCCCCCCCCCCCCCCCCCCCCCCCCCCCCCCCCCCCCCCCCCCCCCCCCCCCCCCCCCCCCCCCCCCCCCCCCCCCCCCCCCCCCCCCCCCCCCCCCCCCCCCCCCCCCCCCCCCCCCCCCCCCCCCCCCCCCCCCCCCCCCCCCTACCCCCATTTTTGTGATGGCAGACAAGAAAACAGATGATTGAGATGGTGTCGTGTGGCTTTGCTACCATGGAGGTATATTTGATACTCTCTTCGTTCACAATTACTTTGCATTCTGGGTTTAGTCAAAGTCAAAATTTGTAAGGTTTGACCAAATATGTTGGAAAAAATATCAACATCCATGATATAAAATCTATTGTATTATAATCTTAATAAAGTATATTTTCTTATTATATGCATTTGGTATTATAAATGTTGATTATTTTTCTTACTCTTGGTTAAACTTTACAAAGTTTGACTCTGACTAAACCCAGAATGTGAAGTAAATAAAACGGAGGGAGTATCTTTTTTTATCGCCTTTTGATTATTTACTGATTTTATTTTAGCTAACTACTTATTAATGATGGTTAAAACGGGTTTACCCTACAAAGATAAGTTTTTATTCAGGTTACGCTGAAGCATTCAGGATCTCTATTCATGTATGCTGGTCACCATGGAGGATATTCCAAGAATAGCTTTGGAAATATGTAGGTTCTGCTAGTTTGCCTTGATGTTTGTTGAGTTATTTAACTGAAGTGTAATTCCTGCTTATAGCTACACTGCTGTGGGCGTTTTTGTCCTGGACCGTGTGTTTCATGAAGCTTGGGGAAAGGAAGCTCCTCAAATGCAAGCCGAATTTAATGATTATCTCCAGGTATTCCATGCCCAGGGCAACTTTCCTCAAGAGATACACGCCTTTGGACTTCCGTATTTTCATATTTTTGTGTTTCTTGTCTCGGATCTTTTGGTACTTGATAGTTGATGTATTGAGTACTTGTAAACATATAGTAATGATGCAGAACCTTCACCTAAGGAGAATATTATTTTCCATTTTATATTTCACTGCTTCTATTTACAGTATAGTTCTTAATTTGACAGAGCCTCGAACTAAGTAGCTTAAGATCTCATATGAGTAATTAATGTACTAAAATAGTCTATATTTATGATAAATACACACACACCAAGTAATTTCTCTTATTCCCAAGCCATTAAATCATGGGTACCATGGTCATTTCTCTCTATCGCTCTCTTGGTATCATGGCCACCTTAATCCCTGTGCTTAACCAAAATGCGTTTTAGAAAATGAAAAGGTGGGAGTATTAGGTAACAAACACATTTGGAATCACCATTGTAGCTGTGCTGTTTAATCTTCCTTTGATACATAGTTTATTGGGGGGGGGGGGGGGGGGGGGGGGGGGGGGGGGGGGGGGGGGGGGGGGGGGGGGGGGGGGGGGGGGGGGGGGGGGGGGGGGGGGGGGGGGGGGGGGGGGGGGGGGGGGGGGGGGGGGGGGGGGGGGGGGGGGGGGGGGGGGGGGGGGGGGGGGGGGGGGGGGGGGGGGGGGGGGGGGGGGGGGGGGGGGGGGGGGGGGGGGGGGGGGGGGGGGGGGGGGGGGGGGGGGGGGGGGGGGGGGGGGGGGGGGGGGGGGGGGGGGGGGGGGGGGGGGGGGGGGGGGGGGGGGGGGGGGGGGGGGGGGGGGGGGGGGGGGGGGGGGGGGGGGGGGGGGGGGGGGGGGGGGGGGGGGGGGGGGGGGGGGGGGGGGGGGGGGGGGGGGGGGGGGGGGGGGGGGGGGGGGGGGGGGGGGGGGGGGGGGGGGGGGGGGGGGGGGGGGGGGGGGGGGGGGGGGGGGGGGGGGGGGGGGGGGGGGGGGGGGGGGGGGGGGGGGGGGGGGGGGGGGGGGGGGGGGGGGGGGGGGGGGGGGGGGGGGGGGGGGGGGGGGGGGGGGGGGGGGGGGGGGGGGGGGGGGGGGGGGGGGGGGGGGGGGGGGGGGGGGGGGGGGGGGGGGGGGGGGGGGGGGGGGGGGGGGGGGGGGGGGGGGGGGGGGGGGGGGGGGGGGGGGGGGGGGGGGGGGGGGGGGGGGGGGGGGGGGGGGGGGGGGGGGGGGGGGGGGGGGGGGGGGGGGGGGGGGGGGGGGGGGGGGGGGGGGGGGGGGGGGGGGGGGGGGGGGGGGGGGGGGGGGGGGGGGGGGGGGGGGGGGGGGGGGGGGGGGGGGGGGGGGGGGGGGGGGGGGGGGGGGGGGGGGGGGGGGGGGGGGGGGGGGGGGGGGGGGGGGGGGGGGGGGGGGGGGGGGGGGGGGGGGGGGGGGGGGGGGGGGGGGGGGGGGGGGGGGGGGGGGGGGGGGGGGGGGGGGGGGGGGGGGGGGGGGGGGGGGGGGGGGGGGGGGGGGGGGGGGGGGGGGGGGGGGGGGGGGGGGGGGGGGGGGGGGGGGGGGGGGGGGGGGGGGGGGGGGGGGGGGGGGGGGGGGGGGGGGGGGGGGGGGGGGGGGGGGGGGGGGGGGGGGGGGGGGGGGGGGGGGGGGGGGGGGGGGGGGGGGGGGGGGGGGGGGGGGGGGGGGGGGGGGGGGGGGGGGGGGGGGGGGGGGGGGGGGGGGGGGGGGGGGGGGGGGGGGGGGGGGGGGGGGGGGGGGGGGGGGGGGGGGGGGGGGGGGGGGGGGGGGGGGGGGGGGGGGGGGGGGGGGGGGGGGGGGGGGGGGGGGGGGGGGGGGGGGGGGGGGGGGGGGGGGGGGGGGGGGGGGGGGGGGGGGGGGGGGGGGGGGGGGGGGGGGGGGGGGGGGGGGGGGGGGGGGGGGGGGGGGGGGGGGGGGGGGGGGGGGGGGGGGGGGGGGGGGGGGGGGGGGGGGGGGGGGGGGGGGGGGGGGGGGGGGGGGGGGGGGGGGGGGGGGGGGGGGGGGGGGGGGGGGGGGGGGGGGGGGGGGGGGGGGGGGGGGGGGGGGGGGGGGGGGGGGGGGGGGGGGGGGGGGGGGGGGGGGGGGGGGGGGGGGGGGGGGGGGGGGGGGGGGGGGGGGGGGGGGGGGGGGGGGGGGGGGGGGGGGGGGGGGGGGGGGGGGGGGGGGGGGGGGGGGGGGGGGGGGGGGGGGGGGGGGGGGGGGGGGGGGGGGGGGGGGGGGGGGGGGGGGGGGGGGGGGGGGGGGGGGGGGGGGGGGGGGGGGGGGGGGGGGGGGGGGGGGGGGGGGGGGGGGGGGGGGGGGGGGGGGGGGGGGGGGGGGGGGGGGGGGGGGGGGGGGGGGGGGGGGGGGGGGGGGGGGGGTTCGGTACCCTCAAAAGTGCGCATCTGTATACTGCTGGTTCTTGTCTTAATATTATTATTCTTTCTGTTTACATCTTTGCAAGGAAATCTGCCACTTCTTTTTTCGTTGCCTATGATGCATTGTGTGAAGTGGGGACTGCCACACCAGTTTGCGAAGCCCTTGACAAAATAGCTGATATATCTGTACCAGGTAAGTCTAGCTTGAATAATAATTGTTGTCTTACACTTATCTTTTTTTTTTGACCAGCAAACCGTAGGGGAGACCCCCCCACGGTAATTTTCCATTAGTTGTCTTACACTCTCACTGCTGTTATAATATCTTTTCATGTCTCTCTTCGTTTAGGGTCGAAGGATCATTTAAAGGTACAGGGTGAGATACTTGAAGGTCTGGTTGCCCGTATTGTTAGTCATCAAAGTTCAGATCAAATGAAAGAAGTCTTGAAAAGCCTCTCACAGGCTCCATTACATGGAGGTAAGCTAGTAAATGACATCCCCTTGTTATTTGAGTGAAATAGAAGTTCAGATCAAATGAAAGAAGTCTTGAGAAGCCTCTCACAGGCTCCATTACATGGAGGTAAGCTAGTAAATGACATTCCCTTGTTATTTGAGTGAAATAGATGAGCCATACAAGAGAGTTTCTCTTTGTTTGCAAACGATCTCAAATAAGTTTTCATCTCAATAATAAGTTTCCTGTTCAATTAGAGCTACTCCCTCCGGCCCCAGTTTGTTGTTGTGGCCCATTCACATATGTCCATTTACAAAAAAAAGCTCTGCTATTCAAATCTTTCGAAAATCCCCTCAGATTCAAAACACGATCCTCCCGCGACTCCATCCTCGGTCCAGCAGCTCGCCCCATTAGAAGCAGGGGGTTCCCCCAGTAGCTCGCCCCGCGCAGTCGGCTGCTGCTCCTCCGCCGCATACAGCAGCAGTTGCTGCTCCCCTCCACTCGGGAGTATATTTTCTTAATGTCAGTAGGTTCATTCAATATCAATAGGTTCACCATAATGTATATTTTCTTAATGTGTCCATTCAATATTGTAGATGTAAATATTTTTTCCTAAATATCTGGTCAAAGTTAGTAAGATTTGACTTTTGACTAATTTTTAGGCGCCTTACATTTTGGGACGAAGGGAGTAGTAAATAATTCTCAATGCAGTCGAGTTGTGGAGCTGTAAATACATTAGTTTTTATCGTTGATGTACAAAGTAACTTTTCTATGCAGTTGACTATGATTTAGGACCAAGTTTACATGAAATATGTGCCGCTAATAGGTCAGATGAAAAGCAGGTATTGTTTAATGTTGTCAAGTGGTATTCACCCTTTTCATGATTTTTATTAGTTTTGTATTGGTTCTATGGTGCTGTAACTTCTTATTACTTCTACATGAACAGAAAATTAAAGCACTTCTTGAAAATGTCGGATCTTCAATGTGTCCAGACCACTCTGATTGGTTTGGAAACAGTAGTCTTGATGCTCAGTCTCGAAACGCTAATAAATCGCTTGTCACTTACTTTTTGGAAGCACATCCTACAGACTATGCAACTAAGAAATTGCAGGTTAGTAGTTTCTATTTGTTCTATTCCAAGAATAAGTCTTTTTACAATTGCTGTAGATAACAGGCATACTTACATGGCAGATGTTTTTATAACTGCAAATGTCAGCTTCCAACAACTAGAACATGATAATTTATTTCTTCTGCACTGTTACAGGAGATGTTTCGTTTGATGAAGCAGAGACATTTCCCTGCAGTGTTCAAATGTTACTTGAATTACCAAAATGTTGATTCTCTTTCATACAAGATGGTTATCCATGTGCGCGATGATTCTATTTTTAGACGTTATCAGCAAGAGATGAGGTACGATTGCAAAGTCAATCTCTTTTTGTTTGCCTTTTTTTGATTTATTATTTGTTATTAGATTTAATCGGTCATGTATATTTTTAGGAAAAATCAAGGGTTATGGCCACTGTACAGGGGTAAGATGGACTATGTGACTCAAAATTCTTTTCAATAAAATAAGTCAGCGTGACTTTTGACGGACGTAATGTTTCATGGTTAGGTTTCTTCATTCATATAAACCTGTTCAAGGCGAACAATAAGAAGGGCGCTGAACTTTCCGAAGACAGTAACACTTCACTGGAAATTATTGATGGTGCCATGGATTCAAGTTCGTCAGCTCAGGATGGTCTGGCTGGTGAGGATTCAAGTTTGATGCTCAAACTAAAATTCCTGAATTATAAGGTACTTCATTGTCATTGTTTGCAGCTTCTTTCAGAGCTTAGGTGTTCGTTGGTCACTTCTTGATGTATGAGTACAATGTTGTTTACTCTGGATTGCTTGCTTTCATTTTAACATCCGATGCACATGTAAAATAAGTATTACACTGTCATTATAATGCTTATATGCTTGGCATATCTGTGTGGACTTCTTTTCTTTAGAGGCTTTTTTATTCTTGCACGCTGGAGAGGACTGCAATCACAGAAGTTTGAACTGGTGGATATGTATCTGTATCTTCTAACAATTCTCTTACATGCCTACCTGACAGATCAGGACCTTTTTAATTCGGGATGGCCTCTCCACCCTTTTCAAAGAAGATGGCCCATCTAAATATCAAGTTTATTGCCTGAGGTATGTCATGCATTCAAATCTCAAATTTTCGTTCTTCACCTTTCCACAGTTCCTTCTGCAGTTGGCTGAAACAGATGAGCATTGTAGTTACTAGTCTTGATTTAGTTTTATTCTGCCCGTAATTTTTGTAACGCCAGAAACATAGCTAATGCATCCTCCAGACATCTACTTAGTTGATATGCATATTAGTAGGAAATGTTAATACCTGTAAGTGAGGCCGCTACCATGTTGGGGTCCCCTTCTATGCTATTCAAGAATTTTTCTTCATCAAGATGATTTGATGCTTGAAGGTTTCAGCCATGTGAAATATTTGAGCTGAGTTGTCGATTGTGACTACATTAAGTTTTGGTTGGTGCTGTTGTATTGAATACAAACAGTGTTACCTCTGATATCAATGGTCCTGAATGTGTTAATAGGCAGATGGAGAATTGGGGAACATCAGAACGTAAACAGAAAGAGCTTTCCAAACTGTTGGATCAATGGTATATTACTAACTTCTTTCTCTTCATAGGAGGAATTGTTTTAAGTGTTGTGTTAGCAAACTACAGATGTTAATTTTATTTTTTATTTGGTTTGCTAAAACAGGGCTGTCCACATTACAGGAAAGTGTGGCAATAAGCCACTCTCGTCCTCAGCGTATCTTGATGAGGGGCAGAGCCTTTCCTTGAACAATATGCTAACCAGGATCTGGTAGGGGCGGCTGGTGTCTTGGTTCAAGCAGAAAATTTGAGAGATGGAGAGGATGATCTTCAGCCAGAACGTGGGACAGCACCTTGTAGTCCTACAACGTCCCTCGATGTTGTTTCCAAAACTGAGGGCCTTATTGTCTTCTTTCCTGGTAAATTCTATTTTCTTTTAACAGATTCTAAGGTTTATGTTTCATAAGCATTCTTCATCTTGAGTTGTTTCAAATCATTGGAATAACTGGTTTTTAATATTCTCAAGATTAAAAAACTTGATAATCATTCGTACCGCCCTTGCCCGGCAGTGTCTAAACTATCGACCTAACTGCTATAATGTATTTTTGCTGTTTGTGTGTGAGGTTGGGGGAAGATTATACTGCTTCGGATGATAGACCATTCGATTCATTTGGATTTTCCCAATAGCTATAGATCATTGTACACATAGAATGTTGAACATGAGCTCAGAACTTGCAAGTAGGGTCTAGGTGGCCATTGTGTTTAATGCACCTATTCGATGCCTCAATTAATCCAGGTCTCGCGGAAAAAACTCCTGAAAATAAAAGAAGATAACTTGTCAACACTTTTTTGGTGGGCATCGAACCTGACGTTCAGCCAGAAACTGAGGTGCCACACCAGCTGGACTGGCTATATTTCTTTTCTTGAAAAACGCGAAGATTGCTTCTCGATGGGTCAAATAAATAGAAAGAAATATTTCGAAGCCTAAAAATGCTGGTTACGACGCAACACCAAGCTAGTGGACAGCCCAAGTACAGGGGAGACACTCTGTAGCTCCAGCGCGACCCCAGGCAATAGCTTCATCCTTGATTTGCTCAAGTAGGCGGTTGAGGCTTGGCTGCTCACAGTTAAAGGTGCAGCCGTTCCTGTGATTCCGCATCATCAAGGGATGAGCGCAATGGATGCCAGGCCCTTCCTCAGAGGCTTAGAAGTAGCTGCGGGCATAAAGCCACCAATGATTGGTAGAGTAAGCGAAGAAGTCTTCACCAGGCGCCTAAGGCCCTTCCCAGTGCTCCACCGTGGACAGGTACTAAGCATGCCACATAAGCGGAAAAATGACATGGCACAACATTTAAGGAGGAGAGATAGTACTTTGGTGACCCCAGGAAGAACCAATGCCAAGCGCGAAAACCTAGGCAAACCACTTAAATGAAACAATTTGACCAATACATGAAAGACTTTAGGTGCTAACTCATTAAATAAAGTGTGCTTAGCAACTACAAGTTAATCACCTATGCATTGGAGAGTTGAGTTGCTAAGGTATTTAATGCACTTAGCACCTCATCTAAGCACCTTTGCATTGGAAGAGGTCTAAGGGCGGCAGGTTGCTCGCACCCTGGATAGGACCTCAAACCAGGTCTGCTGCACCTTGGGACACTCAACCAGTAGGTGGGGCGTAGTTTCCAAGCAGAGGAAGCAAACAGGCGCATGTTGCTACCTTCGATTCTGTCCACGCTGGTCAGTCCAGCATCCATCAAGACTGGCAAGCCATATGAAGAACTTGACTTACTTTGGCACCCCCCAGTCTTGCAGATGAGTTTCCAAGGGGGGGGGGGGGGGGGGGGGGGGGGGGGGGGGGGGGGGGGGGGGGGGGGGGGGGGGGGGGGGGGGGGGGGGGGGGGGGGGGGGGGGGGGGGGGGGGGGGGGGGGGGGGGGGGGGGGGGGGGGGGGGGGGGGGGGGGGGGGGGGGGGGGGGGGGGGGGGGGGGGGGGGGGGGGGGGGGGGGGGGGGGGGGGGGGGGGGGGGGGGGGGGGGGGGGGGGGGGGGGGGGGGGGGGGGGGGGGGGGGGGGGGGGGGGGGGGGGGGGGGGGGGGGGGGGGGGGGGGGGGGGGGGGGGGGGGGGGGGGGGGGGGGGGGGGGGGGGGGGGGGGGGGGGGGGGGGGGGGGGGGGGGGGGGGGGGGGGGGGGGGGGGGGGGGGGGGGCTTCTCAACGGATGGTTGCTTAAGCAAATATTAACTGTAAACATCAGACCAACTGGCACCTTGGGTTGCTTGACTTGAACCTGTAAACCCCGTGAGCCTAAGCGTATACCAGACAGATCAGGTTCTAAGATCATTGTCGATATACCGCAATTGTCTAGCTAGTAAATATCCTTTGTCAGTATTATGATTTTCTGATTGCCATTATGTTCTCTTGGTCCTCATTATATTGTTTTGCTCTCCGTCATGTTTATTCTTCTTTCAGGTATACCTGGTTGTGCAAAGACTACTCTATGTAAGGAAATATTGGAAATGCCTGGTGGCCTTGGTGATAATCGCCCTCTTCATTGTTTGACAGGAGATCTTATTGGAGGTACGGAACATTTGGCAGTATTCTTTGGTTGCTATGTTCATAGGACCAAAACATGGGTTCGGTGGAGGCTGTCCACTTGTTCTTAGATTTTCTGATGCAAATAGAATACAAATTTACATGTGCTTATGAGAATGATGAATACAAATTTGATTATTCTGGCAGCATGTAGCAATACTTCCCAACTTTGAATGTTCGATATATTCCTTGTTCAACAAAAAGAACTGGTAAAATTTGTTTTTCCTGATGTAGCTTATTTTCAAGAATTATAATATTCCATTGCGCTAGTGACAAAAGACTTTCTGTCGCTAGTGTGCTTTCCACATTTGGTAATTATGTATTATGAATATTATCCGTAAGCGCATAGGTTATTTTTGGTACTCTGATTTGGTTGCAAGGCCCTAATTTGGAAGTCATCATTAGTGGACAACAGAACACATTTTTTATAATTACGGGGACAAACAAGCTTTCACTCACTCACTCACATGTTAGAGACACTGGACCATTAGGCTGTGTAACAGGTGAGGTAGGGGTTTCTTCCTGCTAAAAATGGATCCGAAGTTTGCAGGGCCAAAATAGGACCACATTTCTACTCAATAGGAGGCTGCTGTACTGATAAATTATAGTCAATATCCTGCTGTAGATGCAGTTTCTTGAAAACTAAGGGAATATGATTTTATAGTACTTTTAGCAGTATATATTTATAGCATCAGTTCTATTGGTACTTTGGTAGAGTACTGCATAAATGTATACCTGTATACCTGTCGTTCAATTCTGTTTGCTATTTTAGGTGCTATATTTCAGCCAAACTGATTAATTGTATAGAGTTACTCTTCTAGAGTGAGGCTGTTTTGACCTTTTTATAAACTGTTTGCCCTTGCAGGAAGATACTGGCAAAAGGTTGCTGATAAGCGAAAAGAGGAACCATTTAGAATAACCCTCGCCGATAAAAACGCACCAAATGAGGAAGTGTGGCGGCAGGCAAGATTACTTTCAAATTAGATCGAGTATACCTATCAATGTTATTTCTTTCACATGCTACAGTTTAGAAAGAACGGAACTGATGGTCTATTTATTCTAGATTGAGGATATATGCCGGACCACAAAAGCAGCTGCTGCTCCTGTTATTCCTGATTCTGAAGGTAACATATGCTTTATTATATTTTGCTCCATTTTTCTTTTGCCACTTTATGAAGAACTCAAGAGGAAAGAAATTATTTGGAGATTATTTACTAAGTCAATACAAAACCCCTTGCTTGGAGATTATTTAGATTCTAGAATGTTATTCCCGTCCTCACTGTCTCTCTATTTACGAAGTGCTTATATTCTTGGATAGGATCACTGAGTTGCTTTGTAATTTTTCTTCAAACTGCAGGCACCGAGACAAATCCATTTTCTTTGGAAGCTCTTGCTGTTTTCATGTTTCGTGTGCTCCAACGGGTCAATCATGATGTACACAATATTTACGCTTTACACAAGCTTGTAGATAGTGAGTGCTGTATATATTTTAAATTGTCTAACATGTTATGACTACGTATAAAGGGACATCTGGACGAGGCATTATGGAATGCTGGTTATGTTTTGCTAGAGTTTTACAACCTGTATGAGGGCAAGGTATGTCCTTTCCTGATTAACTGTTTCTGATCCTGCTGGAATGTACCATATTATCAATGTTACATTCAGGAAAAATGCACTTCCAGAGTCGAAGTGAATTCGAAAGCGATCTGTATGAGCGTTTTGGCTTCTTGGTTAAGATGCCTCTCCTGAAGCCAGATAGGTAAGAGATTTTCACATATTCTTGTACTGCTTCTACCATTGTTTTTTTTTTATTTATGTATTGTCCCGTTTCTTATGCTCTTATACTTTTCCTCTTTTATGAACGTCCTGTTTGTTGGACAATGCACTTTTGTATTTGTTTACTGCTTATCAAAAATATCTCGTTTGTTGAGCCAGGCCCTTCTATGTTCCTGTACTGTTTTTAGCAGTTTTCTTGTTATCACTGGGGGGAATATTTAGAAAGATAAATTGCTATACACCCAGAAGTTTATAGCCTTTCATAATATACTAGCACAAATGCCCGTGCGCTGCAACGGGAGACAAAAAATGTGCGTCCCGGTTAGACGCTCCACCACTACCTTCCTTGCCCTCCGCTTCAGCCAGACCACCCGGTACACATTCGCTCGAACGAAGAGAGAAACAGTTCTACTTTTATTATTAGATAATAGTGGATAATTATGTCCAAACAGGTAATATAGCACACCCGTGCGTGCCATTGCTAAGCAAACTTAGAGCCAGATACACAGATAACTTTTTATCTCTTATTTTGCCCAAAACAAATCCAAAAGGTGAATGGTAAAAGCAGAGATTAAAAGGCAACCTGTCTTTTACTCATGTTGGGGCATCATATATTTATTTATCAAGCTGAGCTAGGTAGTCCCGGCCGCCGGGAGGCGACTAGATGCAAACGTTGGCTAGAATCCATCGGACCGTTCCTACCCTATTTCTTTATCGCTCTATGCAAGGCCGGCCAAGTCCAAGTATTTTTGGGCCGCTTAGCTGAAATCAATTGGACGGCCCAAGGGCAATCCTGCCCCAGCACACCCAGATGAGCGAACCCTCCCAAACCGCACCACATCTCCCCAGCTTGTTTCTCATCTTCCACGACGCGCAGCGAGCGCCGCCGCCTGGCTCTCTATCGCCGGCCGCCGCCTTCACCCCTGGCTTGCCGGACCCGTCTCCCTCACCCCTCACCCCGGTGCTCTCCTTTGCGCCAGCCCCACGCTGCGCCGCTTGGCCCCTGGCTCCGCCGCCATGTGGCCTGCTCGAGCGCCGCCCCCAGGAACCCGCCGGCGTTGCCGTGCCGGCCGCATACTAGCCACAAGGGCCACACCTCCGCCCTCGGGACTGCTCTGCGCCTGATGCCTGCGCCCCTGGATCGCCCTCTCCAGCTCACCCCTGGAGCCTGTGAGATGGGGATGAGGGAAAACACGGCAACCAGGACGGACAGGGGCAGAAAAAAGACTTACCGGTGGCATTGGTGGGTAATTATAAGTTCCGTGGGAGGGCAAAAGGGTCCAAAAAAGTATTGGTTGACGGAAGCGTTCCTCCTTTTATTATTAGGTACAGATGTACCAGCGAAACATGTCGTGATGAGACCGCGTTGTGGAAAAATTCGTTGGTAAAAAACATGTATCTACTGAACTCTTACTTGGCTTTTGTTCCAGATCTCCATTGCCTGGTGATGTTAAAAGTATCTTAGATGAGGGGCTTAGATTATTCATTCATGGAAGGTATGTTACTGTGTTACTGTTACCTGTTACCCCCGGGGGGGGGGGGGGGGGACCCAAGAGTACCAAGTTAGTGATGTGTTATCTGATAATGTTCACCAAAAACTAATTACCACAAATAGTCAAAATCACGATTCTTTATATACTGGCTGATTTGACCAATAATGTTGAAACAGAGCGGAGCTATTAGAAGGTTCATATGATAGAGAATGGGCAGAGTGGGAGAAGAGGTTGCGTGAGAGTGAGATCTTGTTTGGGAATGCTGATTATCTTAAATCCATTCAGGTAAACATATCACATCTATTATTTGTTGAAAATATGTATTCTTTTCAGGAAACTATTGGTTGATTGAGAAAATTTAACGTGTGGACAATTATAGAACAATAAAGTACCAAATAGTCAGTAAGGATAGGTGGTTGTGGTTTTGCACTACCCCATGTCGTTTTGTCACAAACTAATAATAAAAGAGAAATTTCTAAGCTTAGCTCAAGACAAAGTTTGTGGTAGATCAGCCTTCCAAACTCACTTTACCCTGTTGCCACTGTTTAACTTTATGAACTGGCGTGCTATGTTTATTTAAGCCAAAGTAGGCAATGTAGTACAGAAGGCTTACAAGAGAAGACACACAAACCCTTAACTTAGTGTGAAATGGGGGGGGGGGGGGGGGGGGGGGGGGGGGGGGGGGGGGGGGGGGGGGGGGGGGGGGGGGGGGGGGGGGGGGGGGGGGGGGGGGGGGGGGGGGGGGGGGGGGGGGGGGGGGGGGGGGGGGGGGGGGGGGGGGGGGGGGGGGGGGGGGGGGGGGGGGGGGGGGGGGGGGGGGGGGGGGGGGGGGGGGGGGGGGGGGGGGGGGGGGGGGGGGGGGGGGGGGGGGGGGGGGGGGGGGGGGGGGGGGGGGGGGGGGGGGGGGGGGGGGGGGGGGGGGGGGGGGGGGGGGGGGGGGGGGGGGGGGGGGGGGGGGGGGGGGGGGGGGGGGGGGGGGGGGGGGGGGGGGGGGGGGGGGGGGGGGGGGGGGGGGGGGGGGGGGGGGGGGGGGGGGGGGGGGGGGGGGGGGGGGGGGGGGGGGGGGGGGGGGGGGGGGGGGGGGGGGGGGGGGGGGGGGGGGGGGGGGGGGGGGGGGGGGGGGGGGGGGGGGGGGGGGGGGGGGGGGGGGGGGGGGGGGGGGGGGGGGGGGGGGGGGGGGGGGGGGGGGGGGGGGGGGGGGGGGGGGGGGGGGGGGGGGGGGGGGGGGGGGGGGGGGGGGGGGGGGGGGGGGGGGGGGGGGGGGGGGGGGGGGGGGGGGGGGGGGGGGGGGGGGGGGGGGGGGGGGGGGGGGGGGGGGGGGGGGGGGGGGGGGGGGGGGGGGGGGGGGGGGGGGGGGGGGGGGGGGGGGGGGGGGGGGGGGGGGGGGGGGGGGGGGGGGGGGGGGGGGGGGGGGGGGGGGGGGGGGGGGGGGGGGGGGGGGGGGGGGGGGGGGGGGGGGGGGGGGGGGGGGGGGGGGGGGGGGGGGGGGGGGGGGGGGGGGGGGGGGGGGGGGGGGGGGGGGGGGGGGGGGGGGGGGGGGGGGGGGGGGGGGGGGGGGGGGGGGGGGGGGGGGGGGGGGGGGGGGGGGGGGGGGGGGGGGGGGGGGGGGGGGGGGGGGGGGGGGGGGGGGGGGGGGGGGGGGGGGGGGGGGGGGGGGGGGGGGGGGTTCACACGAAGCCAGAAGTACAGCGGTGTAATGGTGGAGCGAGGAACATGATTATTCTTTTTGAAGACTATCCACACATTACCGTACCAGTTTGTAAAATTAGTACCATTTAGCTTGTCTTTCTAGGATTGACCTCAAAGCAACTGGAGTGTAGCATTAGATGCCACTGATCTACAACCGAAAATACACAAAAAAAACTGTATATTTGTCATAAATTAGCGAGCATATTTAGTACTCCCTCCGTCCTATGGAACTTGTCTGAGGTTTGTCAAAATTTTGATGTATCTAGATGCTATTTAGTGTCTAGATACATCCGAATCTATCTAGACAAATTTCAGACAATTTTCGTGGGACGGAGGGAGTACTTTAATACTTGTGCTCCAAGTAGAATCAACACCCCTATGATTGAGTGATACGATCTTAAATAAGTAGGCCAGTGAGGTTTAGAATCACCGCTAGTGATCCTAAGTTTGATGAATATCTATTTGAGCTTCGTGATCTCGTGTGTGCTAAAGGTGATGTTGGAACCATTAGCAACATCATAATGGAAACCATTAGACTTCACAAACTTGCACATTGTCATGATCATGAAACTAAGGAATTCATTGCCCTAGATGATGATCCCATACATGATGATGACGTTTTTTTTTTTTTGGCATACATGATGATGACGTTGAGCATGGCTATTATGATGAAGACAAAGAATTTGACATTGAATATGAGAAGACCATGAGAAATCCTAGCCTCATGGTAAATCTTCGAGACTACATGGCCGGAGGAAAAGAGTGGATTCTTGATAGTGGATGCACCGATCACATGACCGGAGATAGAGACATATTCCGTGAGCTTGCTAAAAATGATGGTCCACGCAAATATGTGACTTTTGGAGATAACTCCAAGGGTAAGGTACTTGGCCTTGGTAAGGTGGCCATATCCAATGATAGCTCCATTCAAAATGTTATGCTTGTTGAATCTCTTGGTTACGATATTCTTTCCGTATCTAGACTAGCCGACTTTGGTTTCAACGTTCTATTTACTGAAGTAGATTGCTAAGTGTTTCGTTGAGATAACCATAATATGGTCTTTACCGGTATCCGTAGAGGTGATCTAGACATTGTTGATTTCACTAAAAGAGCCCAACCTCGTACATGCCTTATTGCAAAATCTTCTAAAGGTTGGTTATGGCATAGAAGACTAGGACATGTAGGCATGCGAAATATTGATAAACTTGTTAAAGGAGATCATATTCTTGGTGTGAAAGATGTTATCTTTGATAAGGATAGACTTTGTAGTGCTTGCCAAGCAGGAAAACCAGTTGGACGAAGCCATCCCGTGAAGAACATTATGACCACGAGGAGACCACTTGAGCTACTCCATATGAATCTCTTGGGTCCCAATGCTTACAAGAGCCTTGGTGGTAACTCCTTTGGTTTGGTCATTGTTGATGATTTTTCTAGATTTACGTGGGTGTTCTTTCTCGATGACAAATCGAGGTACAAAAAATCTTCAAGAACTTCGGAAGGCCCAAAATCAATTTGAAGTGAAGATCAAGAAGGTTCGGAGCGACAACGGAACAGAGTTCAGGAACGCTAATATGGATACCTTTCTTGACGAAGAAGGCATCTCACATGAGTTCTCGGCTACATACACACCTCAACAAAATGGAGTTGTTGAGAGGAAGAACCGTACCCTCATCGAGATGGTGAGAACGATGCTACATGAATACAAGATGGCAAAACATTTTTGGGCGAAAGCGGTTGAGACGACTTGTCATGCTACAAATCGACTCTATCTTCACAAGCTTCTTGATAAAATGGCGTATGAGCTACTCACCGCTAACAAGCCACAAGTTGGATACTTCGAGTATTTGGCTCAAAATGTTACATTCTTGATAAGCATCATTGTTCAAAATTTGCTCCTAAATCTCATGAAGGTTTCCTACTCAGTTACGGATTGAACTCTCACACTTATTGTGTCTACAACATCTTCACTCGAAAAGTTGAAGAAACGGTAGATGTGAAGTTTGATGAATCTAACGGCTCGCAAGTCGAGCAGTTTCCAATTGATGTAGTAGACAATGACCCTTCTGAAGCAATCCAAGACTTGTCTATTGCAAGATTCATCCAACGGAGGTGAAGAAGAGTACTTCGTCCATTCAAGTGGAAGCCTCAACTTCACGTCAAGGTGAACCACAAGTTGATATGGAGGCATCCACAAGTGGAACACATCAAGATGAAGGAAATGAGGAAGTCCAACAAGATGATCCACCTCGACCTCCTTCTCCACCTCAAGCGAACAACGACGCCAACAATAACGAGGATGAAGAAGAAGATGATGAAGATGCTTCACCACAAGCCAAGCAAAAGCTACCTCGAGTTAGAGCAAGAATTGACAAGAATCATCCCGTCGAACAAATTCTTGGCGACATCAAATCCAGGAGAATCACTTGCTCTAAATCTCTTTTAGCTAAATTTTGTGAGCATTACTCATTCATCTATAGTATTGAGCCTATGAAGGTTGATGAAGCCCTCGAAGACCCCGATTGGGTAAATACTATGCATGAAGAACTACACAACTTCGAGAGGAATCAAGTTTGGACATTGGTTTGGGAAGCCCAAGGAAGAACAAAATGTCATCGGAACCAAATGGGTGTTTCGTAACAATCAAGATGAAGATGGACAAGTCATAGGCAACAAAGGTCGTCTTGTAGCTCAAGGTTACACACAAGTCGAAGGTATGGACTATGGTGAGACCTATGCCCCTGTTGCCAGGCTTGAGTCCATTCGCATCTTACTTGGTGATTTCTTAAATGGTGAAATTGAGGAGAAAGTTTATGTTAAACAACCTCCCAGCTTTGTTAATCCAAAGAAACCAAACCATGTCTACAAACTTCATAAAGCTCTCTATGGCGTCAAACAAGCTCCTAGAGCTTGGTATAAATGCTTGACAAAGTTTCTTCTTGGAAAAGGCTTTGAAATTGGTAAAATTGATTCAACCTTGTTTACTAAGAGAGTTAATGGTGAACTATTTGTATGCCAAATATATGTTGATGATATTATCTTTGGATCTACTGACCCTCTCTTTAGTGAAAGTTTGGAAGGTTGATGTCAGAAAAATATGAGATGTCCATGATGTGTGAACTCAAATTCTTCCTTGGTTTGCAAATCAAGCAAACTAGAGATGGTACCAATTTGTTCACAAACAAAGTACATCAAGGACTTATTCAAGAAGTTCAACATGCAAGAAAGCAAAGGTATGAAAACACCCATGCCTACCACCGGACATCTTGACTTGACAAAGGATGGCAAACCGGTTGATCAAAAGGTTTATCGCTCCATGATTGGTTCATTGCTATATCTATGTGCCTCTCGTCCCGACATCATGCTAAGTGTGTGCATGTGTGCACGATATCAAGCGGCACCAAAAGAGTGTCATCTTAAGGCCGTGAAAAAAAATTGTGAGCTACTTGATACATCACTACTGCAGGATGCTGCTAACGCGACACTACGATCAGAGACCCTTCGAGAAACTGTGTGCGATGCAATAATCGCAAACGGTGCTGTATGAAAACCATCAGAAATGTATAAAACGTTTGCGATGACGGATGCATCAAACACGGTTCAGGTTTTAGTTGCGTGTGCGATGAAGGGCATACGGTTCAGTTCAATTAACTGTTTGCGATGAGGAGGAACAAAAGAAACAGGCAGCCAGATGAAGGCGTGTGCGATACACAGCATACGGTTCACTCGGATGAACTGTTTGTGATTAGGCAACACAAAAGAAACGGTCAGCCAGATGAAGGTGTGTGCGATATACAACATACGGCTCACTCGGATGAACTGTTTGTGATTAGGCAACACAAAAGAAACGGTCAACCAGATCAAGGTGTCTGCGATATACGCATGCGGTTCACTCGGCCCTTGTCGTCAGTGTGTGACCTCTGTGGCAATCGTTCGCTCCCCAGGCGCCTCTTCGTGTACCGTGGCAACCGTCCACCGCCTCTTCGCCTTTCCCTCTCGATTTGGAACTACTGTCGCATGCTCTCCCTCCCTCCTCCATTCGTCTTCACCCTTCCTTCTGCCATTGTTCTATCATCTTCTCCATGGAGGGAACAGGCCGGAAATGACCCCGTTATTCTTGCCCCGATCTGAATGATGACGCGGTGGAGGAACTCATTGATCGGTGCGACATCATCACCTCGGCTAGCATGGCAGGTTCGTTCAAGACCATTCTTGACTCAACTAATAACATCATTACAAGGAACCGGGGGGGGGGGGGGGGGGGGGGGGGGGGGGGGGGGGGGGGGGGGGGGGGGGGGGGGGGGGGGGGGGGGGGGGGGGGGGGGGGGGGGGGGGGGGGGGGGGGGGGGGGGGGGGGGGGGGGGGGGGGGGGGGGGGGGGGGGGGGGGGGGGGGGGGGGGGGGGGGGGGGGGGGGGGGGGGGGGGGGGGGGGGGGGGGGGGGGGGGGGGGGGGGGGGGGGGGGGGGGGGGGGGGGGGGGGGGGGGGGGGGGGGGGGGGGGGGGGGGGGGGGGGGGGGGGGGGGGGGGGGGGGGGGGGGGGGGGGGGGGGGGGGGGGGGGGGGGGGGGGGGGGGGGGGGGGGGGGGGGGGGGGGGGGGGGGGGGGGGGG
The DNA here is from genome assembly GCA_036873465.1 of Thinopyrum obtusiflorum. NCBI lineage: Eukaryota > Viridiplantae > Streptophyta > Magnoliopsida > Poales > Poaceae > Thinopyrum > Thinopyrum obtusiflorum. Next base: position 22,611 of record JAAAWM010011834.1, read on the forward strand.
GGGGGGGGGGGGGGGGGGGGGGGGGGGGGGGGGGGGGGGGGGGGGGGGGGGGGGGGGGGGGGGGGGGGGGGGGGGGGGGGGGGGGGGGGGGGGGGGGGGGGGGGGGGGGGGGGGGGGGGGGGGGGGGGGGGGGGGGGGGGGGGGGGGGGGGGGGGGGGGGGGGGGGGGGGGGGGGGGGGGGGGGGGGGGGGGGGGGGGGGGGGGGGGGGGGGGGGGGGGGGGGGGGGGGGGGGGGGGGGGGGGGGGGGGGGGGGGGGGGGGGGGGGGGGGGGGGGGGGGGGGGGGGGGGGGGGGGGGGGGGGGGGGGGGGGGGGGGGGGGGGGGGGGGGGGGGGGGGGGGGGGGGGGGGGGGGGGGGGGGGGGGGGGGGGGGGGGGGGGGGGGGGGGGGGGGGGGGGGGGGGGGGGGGGGGGGGGGGGGGGGGGGGGGGGGGGGGGGGGGGGGGGGGGGGGGGGGGGGGGGGGGGGGGGGGGGGGGGGGGGGGGGGGGGGGGGGGGGGGGGGGGGGGGGGGGGGGGGGGGGGGGGGGGGGGGGGGGGGGGGGGGGGGGGGGGGGGGGGGGGGGGGGGGGGGGGGGGGGGGGGGGGGGGGGGGGGGGGGGGGGGGGGGGGGGGGGGGGGGGGGGGGGGGGGGGGGGGGGGGGGGGGGGGGGGGGGGGGGGGGGGGGGGGGGGGGGGGGGGGGGGGGGGGGGGGGGGGGGGGGGGGGGGGGGGGGGGGGGGGGGGGGGGGGGGGGGGGGGGGGGGGGGGGGGGGGGGGGGGGGGGGGGGGGTGGGCTGATGACTTGTTGTATGTAATCAATGGTACATTTGCATATGCGTCCATCAACTCATGCCTGCTAGTGGTGTCCATATGAACAGTGCTAGTGATTTTAGTCGCAATAATTAGATAGTGCTAGTGATTTTTAGCTGCATATTTTTACAAATCGCAGTGTTACAAGGTTGACAAATGACAATGTTACTAGATAAACAAATGTCAATCTTTCCAGTTTGACAAATGGCAACATACCCAAAATGACAGATATGCAAATCTTACCCAATTGTTTGTACGTGTTTGCACACGGGTCATGCAAAAGAACCGTTTGCGTTGAAGGGATGCAGAAATCCTGCTCGGCACATTTTCCCTTGGCTTCCTGGGGAAGCTGTCGGTTTGCATCCGGGTGTTCTAAATAAAATGTTCGTTCAAAGCATATCTTTCATTCAGTCACACTGCGAATTTATATTCATATGATCGAGAATTCGAGATACAGTATTAAACCCCAAAAAAACTATTTCCGGCGGCGACGGAGGCGGCGTGCCGCGCCGTCGTTGTCGTTGTCGTCCTCCGGGACGCCGTTGTTGAAGTCTTCAAAGCAGCACAAAATGTTCTTCACTTGTAAATCAAACATCATGTCATCGCGCGATCGACGGGCGGGGTGCGGGAGGACGGCAACTGGCGCCGCTGAGAGGTAGCGGTCGAAGGCAGCGTCCCATGCCGCTGGGGGGGGCACGGGCGCGGCGGGTGCAGCCAAACGCACGGGGGCCGGCGCCACGGTGGGTGGAGGGGCGCGCACAGGCACGGGCGCTGGCGCTGGCATGTACACGAGCTCGCGCGGGTCCGCGGAGACCTCGCTGACGCTCGCGGCTTCCAGCTATGCGATAGTGCTCGGCGACCAGCCCGTCAATGCTATAGGGATGGTCGCTGGCGCGGGCGCGGGGATGGGAGCGGGGACGGGAGCGGGGGCAGCAACGGCCGCGGCCAGCTTGTTCTGGGCTATGTCCATGAGGCCCCATTCCTCCTTATTTTCTATCTCCTCCAGCTCGGAGTTGACTTCACCAAACTTGAAGACTAGTGGCAGATGATCGTTCTGCGGCATGGCGTTGGTGGAGGTCTGCGGCTGCGGGAGGGAGGGGAGTGGGAGGCGGACAGTAAGGCCGCCCGTATTAAACAGTGGCTCGGGCGCCATTAATGGAGAGGAAGGCGGGCGGCCATGGAAGTCAAAGGGCTCGCTTCCCAGTGAGCCTGCGTAGCGTACAACTCGCACGCTTCCCAATGAGCATGCGCATTGGATGACAGCTTGCACGCCTCTCGGTCAGCCTGCGCACCGGGCTGCGCTCGCACGCCTCCCGTTCAGTCAAGGTCAAGCAGCTGTCCGCACGGCACCTCCTACAGCCATTAAAACCAAGACACATGGCATCACGTGAATGGTTAAAAGAACGCACACGGTTTGAATTCTACAAACGTTTGAGATATTAAAGTGGCAGCTATTTTTTCAAAATGCCTTTGTTGGCTGTCATTATTCGAGTGCGCCTTCTCTCAAAATGGACACGAAAAATGCCACAGCATGTCGGGTGCCATTCCATGATAGCATGCCAAGTTTCATGAATTTCAGACGAGTTTTTGATTTACTAGAATTTAAAAACCAGGCATCTCAACGTTTTGCCGGCAATAAAGAGTACCCTGGTGTTTGAATTTCATTCCAATCTCTTGTATGGGACCTAGAAATTCACCCTAGGACACACATGTGATTTTTCAACCAACTTTGGTGCATTGGAGCATGTGCATGTAGTTCAATTTTGAATTATGCACATAAAATGCCTAGAAAACTCAGTTAATGCATAAAAATGTCCAAACGAACCCCGAAAAATCCCAAAAATTGACACAACACTCTTGTTGTTCTATGTTGACACGAGAATTTTTTTGAAAGCAATAAGAGGCAATGGATTTCGTTTCGTCCCCAAAGGTGAGACGTACGTTCCCTACCGAAACCATCAGGCTTGTTGTGAGAAGCTCTGGTTTGTGAGAAGCATATACCCAAACCTGCCCCAAATGGGACAATTTTTTACCACGGCATGTTTATGCCGCTCCATGATAGCATGCCAAGTTTCATGAATTTCAGACGACTTTTGGATTTACTAGAATTTAAAAACCAGGCATCTCAATGTTTTGTCGGCAATCAACGGTGCCCTGGTGTTTGAAATTCGTTCCCATTTCGTGCATGGGACCTAAGCATGCACCCAAGGACACATATTTGATTTTTCAACCAATTTATATGCACTGGAGCATGTGCATGTAGTTCAAATTTGAATTATGCACATAAATGCATTGAAAACTCTGTTAATGCATAAAAATGTCCAAACGAACCCCGAAAAATCCCAAAAATTGACACAACACTCCTGTTGTTCTATGTTGACATGAGAAAAAATTGAAAGCAATAAGAGGCAATGGATATCGTTTCGTCCCCAAAGATGGGACGTTCCCTATCGAAACCATCATGCTTGTTGTGAGAAGCTCTGGTTTGTGAGAAGCATATACCCAAACCTGTCCCAAATGGGACAAAATTTTCACCACGGCATGTTTATGCCGCTCCATGATAGCATGCCCAGTTTCATGAATTTCAGACGAGTTTTGGATTTACCAGAATTTAAAAAGCAGGCATCTCAATGTTTTGCCGTCAATCAACGGTGCCCTGGTGTTTGAAATTCATTCCCAGTTCTTGCATGGGACCTAAGCATGCACCCAAGGACACATATTTGATTTTTCAACCAATTTATATGCACTGGAGCATGTGCATATAGTTCAAATTTGAATTATGCACATAAATGCATTGAAAACTCAGTTAATGCATAAAAATGTCCAAACGAACCCCGAAAAATCCCAAAAATTGACACAACACTCCTGTTGTTCTATGTTGACACGAGAAAAAAAATTGAAAGCAATAAGAGGCAATGGATATCGTTTCGTCCCCAAAGGTGGGACGTTCCCTATGGAAACCATCATGCTTGTTGTGAGAAGCTCTGGTTTGTGAGAAGCATATACCCGAACCTGACCCAAATGGGACAAATTTTTTACCACGGCATGTTGATGCCGCTCCATGATAGCATGCCAAGTTTCATGAATTTTAGACGAGTTTTGGATTTACTAGAATTAAAAACCAGGCATCTCAACGTTTTGCCGGCAATCAACAGTGCCCTGGTGTTTTAATTTCATTCCAATCTCTTGCATGGGACCTAGAAATTCACCCAAGGACACACATGTGATTTTTCAACCAACTTTAGTGCATTGGAGCATGTGCTTGTAGTTCAAATTTGAATTATGCACATAAAATGCCTACAAAACCCAGTTATTGTATAAAAAAAGGCCAAACGAACCCCGAAAAATTCCAAGATTAAACACAACACTCCTGTTGTTCTATGTTGACACTAGAAATTTTATGAAAGCAATAAGAGGCAATGAATATCGTCCCGTCCCCAAAGGTGGTACGTTCCCTATCGAAACCATCATGCTTGTTCTGAGAAGCTCTGGTTTGTGAGAAGCTTATACCCAAACCTGCCCCAAATGGGACAAAATTTTCACCACGACATGTTGATGCCGCTCCATCATAGCATGCCAAGTTTCATGAATTTCAGACGAGTTTTGGATTTACTAGAATTTAAAAACCAGGTATCTCAATGTTTTGCCGGCAATCAACAGTGCCCTGGTGTTTAAAATTCATTCCCATCTCTTGCATGGGACCTAGAAATTCACCCAAGGACACACATGTGATTTTTCAACCAACTTTGGTGTATTGGAGCATGTGCTTGTAGTTCAAATTTGAATTATGCACATAAAATGCCTAGAAAACCCAGTTAATGTATAAAAAGGCCAAACGAACCCTGAAAAATTCATTCATATTTCTTCCATGGGACCTAAGCATGCACTGAAGGACACAGATTTGATTTTCAACCAATTTGTATGCACCGGAGCATGTGCATGTAGTTTAATTTTGAATTATGCACGTGAAATGGCTAGAAAACGAGTTTATTGTATAAAATGTCCAAACGAACCCTGAATAATTCCAATTCTTTTACGACACACATATAGTTGCATGTTCACTGCGGATAAAAGGTCTAGCAATTCAAACAGCGTCCATTGCCGCTGTGACCCCATTTTGTAATTCAAATCAAGTAGATCCCACACAGTTTATTATCACCAATCGTGTGAGATGTAGTACAAAATATCTTGGAGCACCATCGGTGTATAGTACGCCTATGGCTTACGCGAGAAGGTGCGTCGGCTACAGTCCACAGCCGGCGTGTCAAGCACACTAGCTCACTCACCAAAAACTCCCGCCTCTGCATCCCTCGCAATCTCGAAAATATCTACCGCCCGGAAGGTTTTAATGTTTGATAGCACACGATTAGTATGTGCGGACTGTGTGCGATGTCTGTTACTCCCGCTCTGCTTCAGTCCCTTGATTCAAATTTTTAGTAGCCCCGGCATTTTACTCCCGCCTCTGCATCCCTCGCAATCTCAAAAAAATTTGCTCGCCCTTGATCCAAATTTTTAGTAGCCCCGCCTTGTTACTCCCGCCTAGTAAAATTTTCAGTTGCCGCAGTATTTCCTCACTCCACACACACACCCCAAAACCTCCGCTCACACAGACACACACAACCCTCGAAACCATTGGTAGGTCGCCGCCATCGTCGGCGCCTCCATCCTCAACCTCTGCCCGTGTGCTGGGGAGCTCGAGGAGCCAATGGCCAAAAAAGAGGTTTATCGCGGCCTTTTCGCCCGACGCCGGCGAGGTGGCCGCCGAGGTGTCCCCGTCATCCTCCGCGGGCCCGATCCGCCGTCGCCGGTCCCCCGATCTGCCCGCCGCCGCGCCCCTATGCCGGTTCGAGGACTTCCCCGTCCTCCCTCAGACCCGGCAGCCGATGAAGTCCTACCTCGGGGTCTGGCAGCGGCGGTGGGGGACGTGGGTCGCCGAGATTACAGATCGAGAGACCCACACCCGCCGGTGGCTCGGTAGCTTCCACACGGCCGAGCTCGCGGCCATGGAGTACGACCGCTGGCAGGTCCGCTACCACGGCGCGGCGGCTAGGCTCAATTTCCCCTTCGGCACACGTCCGGTCCACCTCGTTCCGCCGGAGCCAGGGGTGGTGAGCTCGGCTATGGCGCGGGAGGACCGCGAGGCGTGGGAGCGCCTCGAGGCCGAGGCCGCCGACGAGGCCTACATGCAAGAGCTCCGCCGGCAGCACCCGGAGCTCGTGGAGGCGGAGAGGGCGATCTTTGCCGGCGTGGAGGGCGGCGAGGTTATCGTGCTCTCCTCCGATGACGAGGTCGAAGGCGGCGAGGACGGCAGCGCCGAGGGCGGCTAGGTTATCGCGCTCTCCTCTGATGACGAGGTCGAAGGCGGCGGCGACGGCGGCGCGGAGGGCGTCGAGGTGGGCCCCGAGGACGAGGAGATCGACGTCTACGACTGGAGGAGTGCCTTCCCTAACGACCCCGACGACGGTACTGGCCCGGACCCGGCTTGCAGCACACCGTACATGACGAGGAAGGATTGGCTTGACCTCTACTTCGACCGAAAGTAGTTTAGCTTAGTTTAAATTTATGTTTTATGTTCAGTTATGCAAAACTATCTATGTTTATGTTTGAATGCATGCTACTTTCGGTTGAACCTGCTTTGAACTTGATCAAATTGAAGTTTACAACCTTAAGTTTAGGGGATCGACTAGAAAAGGCCAAAAATTGCTGGAGTATATATATATCCACTAAGGGTTTTAGTCCTTTAACTTTTTAAGGATTGCCTAGAGATGTCCTTATGACTTGTTTATTTCAGTTCTTCACAATGTGATGCTCTATATGTGCAACTATTTGCTGTGCAGTTCAATTTCATCAATAACAGTTTCAATAATACCACTATGGATTACGATATTTGGTTGCTGTTAAGGATATTGCAGTTAACATGCCTTTTCGTTTTTCAGTTGTTGTTTAGCAAGATGCATTGTACTGAATGACTAAATATGCAATCCCAGGCTACATAGCAACAAGGAAGAGTGTTACCTTAATGTTCTGATGATGTCTAGATATACATGTAATAAAATCTTATATAATGGGATGGATGGAGTGTTGTACTACATCATTTTTCAATTGTTGTTTAGCTTCTAATATTAACTTGGTGATTTTAGGTACACATATCCTTGCCAAAGATCCACACTTCGACCCTTTCTGCGTATGGGGCAATGAGATATTCATGAACCAACATCAAGTGAGGAAACTGATAAAGATTGTTACTAAAATGGGTTAAAAGATGTCAATCAAACTATTTGTTTACACTTTATGCAAGACAACAGTGAACTGCGGGATGGTAAGTAAGAACCCTATAGCCTTCTTTTTACTGCCCGTAATGAGTTGTGTTAGATGACAATATCTGAATCTTTTTTCTTTTGCAGTGGATCCTGAAGCAGTTTACTCAAGATTACCTCTCAAACTACATAATTGGCTGCCGGCCATCACAAGGGGTTGGACTAGAGTCCTGCATGCCTTCTGCATCCAGGAGAGCACAATAGGGCCATTCCGCTTCACCTTGTTCAGCAACTGGAATGTCTGTCACCTCTTTCTTTACCATCTGCAGTAGTACAAGTATAGAACCATGGTACATCATTCTTTATTTGATGCTTCTGTAATTCTTAAACATATGTACCTGTGAATCGAATAATGCATTGGTTGTTTGAACCTGATGGATATGAATAAAGCTATAGCCTACTTTCAAGTTTAAATTAGGTACAATTTTAAATAGCAGCAATTAAATTAGGGCGAAATTACGTTGTGCAGGTCATTACGGCACACACGGTTGGTAAAACACAAACGTTTGCGATATACACTATAATCCGAGACGGTTCATAGAGAGGAAACGTGTGCAAGCATGCACACAGTTGCCGTTCGCAAAGCGTGTGTGATGTCAGACACTATCACATACGGTGCGGGAAAACTAAATGTGTGTGATTGTCTACCTATCGTACACGGTTTATAATCATGAACTGTTTGTGATGTGCCAGGCATCGTAAATCTCCCGTGCCTGGAATCTGCCTAGAATCTGCCTGGAAAGCTCCCGTGCCTAGAATCTGCCTGGTTTTAGGCAGAACCACAAAACTCCAACTGCGATGGTAATGCGAGCACAAACGAGTAGCAAGGATGAAGTGTTTGGGATATTCGAGATATCGGAAACGGTTATATAGGGACAACTGTATGCATCAAGGCTCCCTATCCCTGACGGTTTCTGGGTCGTGTGGGAAGGACCCCCCTATCGCCCACACTCACTTGGCGACGGTTCCAAATGCCGTCGCGGAAAGGGGTTAAAAACTGTTTGTTTTGGACCGACGCGCACCAGTGCATACACCAAACTTTGGCATTCGGTATCCCAAAGGATCCTCTTTCAAACTTGTTGGCTATTCCGACTCGAACTATGCCGGAGACAAGGTTAATGGAAAATCCACTTCGGTTACATGTCAATTTCTTGGTAGATCTATTGTATCTTGGTCCTCTAACAAACAAAATTTGGCATCTCTATCCACCGCCGAAGCGGAATACATTGCAGCCGGATCGTGTTGTGCTCAAGTACTATGGATGACACAAACTCTCAAAGATTATGGGATACATGTGAAACATGTGCCATTACTATATGATAATGAGAGTGCTATTAAGATTGCACACAATCCTGTGCAACATTCTCGAACCAAGCATATAGAGGTTCATCACCATTTCATTCAAGATCATGTTGCTAAAGGTGACATTGATCTCGAGCATGTTCGTATCAAAAAGAAATTGGCGGATATCTTCACTAAACCTCTTGATGAGAAGATATTTTGTCACTTGAGAAGTGAGCTGAATGTCATTGATGCTTCCAACGTGAACTAGAAACTCACTTGGATGCATGCAAGGCATGAGCTTTTATGACTAATCCTTGATAATACTTTAATGGTGATCATTTCATATCCCGGATATATTGCTCCTTTGTATTGCATCTAACCCTTGTAGGTACTTGGATGTACATCACTTCATAAGTTTGCTCTCAAACTCCTATCTTGAGCAAGCAAAATTGGACCAAGTATCTAGATCTTTGTTGTGCTCAAGGAACAAGACAACTCAAACATATCCTTTGACAACATATGACTCTATGTTTCACTCTTGTCAATTTGGATACATATGTTGTTTCTTGCAAAACTAACCCATGTAGGAAGATGGGGTACAAATGAACGGATTATTCCCAATTTTCACTCCATGAGCATCCACCTCAAGTTCAACTAGATGATGGACATCAACACCAAAATCCAATGTAAGTCCTCACATCTTAGAGAAGCTTTACTCGAAGACATGAGTCAAAGCAACTCAACAAGATGTGAATACATTGAAATGCTTAAACGAAAAGTGGTAACCCCATTTTGAGTTTAATGATGAGTATGACCTATGTATGATCCCACTTGACTCTTAAGTCAATATACTCTAACATAGGTGACCTAGTCGCCGACCCTCCTCTAGATGAAGTTCTCTAGTGTTTCTTTAGGTTGCTTTCTTGTCTGTGTGTTTTTTCTTTAAAAAAACATCATCTAGATCTCTTTTCTTTTGTGTTCTTTTTCTTTAGCTAGTTTCCTCTCTAGTCAATTCATTGCAAATCCTTTTCAAATTCCTTGAAAATCCTTGTGAAAACTTATGTGCAAGTGAGATGAGTTGACAAAATGTTCTTTCTGTGATGAAATCGGCCTCTCCGACTTGAAACACATCGGTCTCACTGAAGTGCAAATAACCACTGCACACAGTTCATCGGTACAACCGAAAGGGACTAATTCAGACCAACCGATGTGATTTATCTATGAACTTCCCAACACAACTCGGAGTCACCGACTTCACTGCTAAAAGAATCTTTTGCCAAATTATTTATTTTCTTTAGCCATCTCCACTCAATGATTCTTTCCCTCTGCCTGCATCTAAAATCACATTATGCCTAGTTGTGCCTCTCTAGGACCACACCCACTTGACTAATAACCTTGGAGACGGACCCTTCTTGGAAATTGATGTCAAAGGGGGGAGAGAGATGCACATCAAAGCTTATTAGCTTATTAAAAATCTCTTCTATATCAAAAGGAATATCCTAAGGAAGAGAGATGCATTTTACAAAGAGGAGAGAACCTACATGTTTATAAGAGGGGAGAAACATGTTGACAATCCTAGTTGAACCTTTTGTTTTAGTTTTTGCTCTGATTTTATCTCACCCTACCTACTCCCATTATCCAATTCTAGATTCAGGGGGAGACAAAGTTCAAGTTTAGGGGATAAAATCATCTTTGTAACTCTATTGGAAATCCTATTTGATCTTTGATCTTTTGGGGACATGCTTGCACCTAAAGTACTCACTTAGTGATACTTGCCTCTTACATGTCATCCCAATCTTGGTACTCTTGATGGTCTTGTGTCCTATCTTGGAGAAATTATCTTGTGTTATTTAACCTTGTTTTCTCAAGTATATTTCTTCAGGAACCTAATCAAGCACTTCAAGGTAAATATATGCATCACACTCATGTGCATGATGATCTCTTGCTTGTCGCACATATTGTTTGCAAGAAAGAATCATGGAATCAAGGTATTACTTTCATCATGTTGCTCTGATGCATATAGCCAAGATGCATGTAACTCATTACTCATTCCTTCCTGTTGTGCACTCACATTTCCTGAGCTATTATCACTTATATGTTTGCACACTTGTAGGGAGAGCATATACATGTTACATGTTCTCTCAAAGCTTTCATACATTGTCTGCCATATCCTTATTTGAAGCTTTGATGTATGTTGTCATCAATTACCAAAAAGGGGGAGATTGAAAGCACATTTGCTCCCTTGGTGGTTTTGGTAATTAATGTCAACATACATATTGTTGGACTAACACTTTTATCTAGTATATTTCAGATAAGTTCAACAGTGGCATGGCAAGGACATGAAGATGTGGACCCCTTCAAAATGCTAAGGACAAGAATTGGCAAAGCTCCAAGACTATACATTTTTTGTTAAGTGATCCAAGATCACAATGAGTCCATAGGAAAGCCAGTACTATTAAACGGAGATGTGGTTTTGATCATGACTCAATTTCTCAAGTGCTCATTGCTCCAAAATCCTCAAACACTGGTCCACATCACATCTGTCCAAAACCCTAAAGTGTCATCTCGGTCCCACCGAAAATTTCTATCCCGGACTCACCGATTTGATCACATACACTGCCTAAGCCAAACCCTAGCATTTCGGTTCTACCGATATGGATCTCGGTCTCACCGAGATGGCTTGACCAAGTTTCTGTGATGAAGTTGCTTCATTTCAGAATCACCGAGATGAACCAATCAGAAATTCTGAAACAAGGTCTTGCCCTAGCCATTGCACTTCGGTCACAGCGAGATGTTCTGATTGGTCTCATCGCGACCTCCAACGTTCGAATCTTTTACACTAGTCGATCTCACCGAGATTTTGGTCCAGTGTAATCGACTTGGGTCAAAGACTTGTAACGGTTGGATCTTTGGGGGTATGCTATATATACCCCTCCACCCCCACCTACTCTCTGAGAGAGCAATTAGAATGCCACTTCTACTACTCATTTTCTAAGAGAGAACCACCTACTCATGTGTTGAGATCAAGTGATTCCAATCCTACCATTTGAACCTTGATTTCTAGACTTCCTCAAGTTGCTTTCCATTCAATCTCCTCTTCCACCAAAGCCAAATCTATGAGAGAGTGATTGAGTGTTGGGGACACTATCGTTTGAAGCACAAGAGTAAGGAGTTCATCAACAACAACACCATCTATTACCTTTTGGAGAGTGGTGTCTCCTAGATTGGTTAGGTATCACTTGGGAGCCTCCAAGAGATTGTGGAGTGTTGAACCAAGGAGTTTGTCAGGGCAAGGAGATCGCCTACTTCGTGAAGATCTATCCGAGTGAGGCTAGTCCTTCGTGGACGTAAGCCATGATGGAATAGACAAGGTTGCTTCTTCATGGGCCCTTCGTGGGTGGAGCCCTCCATGGACTCGCGCAACTGTTACCCTCCATGGGTTGAAGTCTCCATCAACGTGAACGTACGATAGTGTTGGGAAACGTTGCATGGAAAACAAAAACAAAAATTCTACGCACACGCAAGATCTATCCATGGAGATGCATAGCAACAAAGGGGAGAGTGTGTCTACGTACCCTGGTAGACCGCAAGCGGAAGCGTTTAGTAACGCGGTTGATGTAGTCGAACTTCTTCGCGATCCAACCGATCAAGTACCTAACGTACAACACCTCCACGTTCAGCACACGTTCAGCTCGGTGACGTCCTCGCCTTCTTGATCCAGCAAGACGGTGAAGTAGTGGATGAGTCCCGGCAGCACGACGGCATGGTGACGGTGGTGGTGATGCTATCTCCGCAGGGCTTCGCCTGAGCACTACGAAAATATGACCGAGGGATGAAACTGTGGAGAGGGACGCCGCACACGGCTAAAAGATTGTTGTGGCTTTGTGTGGCGCCCCCTCCCACATATATATAGGTGGGGGGAGGGAGGAGGCAGCTAGGAGGCGCCCCAAGTGGGGCCAAATCCCACTTGGGCTCCTGCCACTAGCCACGCCCCCTTGCCTTTTTAGGCGCGCGGGGAAAGGCAGGGGAGGGTGGCGCCCCCCCTTTCCTTTCTCCCATGAGGAGAGGAAGGCAGGAGGGGCTAGCCCTCCCCCTTTCCTTCCCTAGGGCCGGCGGCCAGGGAGAGGGGCGCGCCAGCCCCCTTGTGGGCTGGTGTGTCTCTCCCCTTGGCCCATTAGGCCCATAGACCTCCCGGGGGTGTCCGGAACCCTTTCCGGCAATCCGATGACTACCCGGTGCACTCCGAAACTCTTTCGATGTTTGAATATCATCGTCCTACCTCTGGACCATTCCGGAGCTCCTCGTCATGTCCGTGATCTCATCCGGGACTCCGAACAACATTCGGTCACTAAAACATATAACTCATATAACACTATATCGTCAACGAACGTTAAGCGTGCGGACCCTACGAGTTCGAGAACTGTGTAGACATGACCGAGACACCTCTCTGGTCAATAACCAATAGCGGAACCTGGATGCCCATATTGGTTCCTACATATTCTACGAAGATCTTTATCGGTCGAACCAAAATGACAACATACGCAATTCCCTTTGTCTGTCGGTATTTTACTTGCCCGAGACTCGATCATCGGTATCTCTATACCTAGTTCAATCTCGTTACCGGCAAGTCTTTTTACTCATTCCGTAATACATCATCTTGCAACTAACTCCTTAGTCACTTTGCTTGCAAGCTTCTTGTGATGTGTATTACCGAGAGGGCCCAGAGATACCTCTCCGATACTCGGAGTGACAAATCCCAATATCAATTCATGCCAACTCAACAAACACCTTCGGAGATACCTATAGAGCATCTTTATGATCACCCAGTTACGTTGTGATGTTTGATAGCACACAAGGTATTCCTCCGGTATTCGGGAGTTGCATGATCTAATGGTCGAAGGAACATGTATTTGACATTCAAGAAAGCAGTAGCAATAAACTGAACGATCATATGCTAAGCTAACAGATGGGTCTTGTCCATCACATCATTCTCCTAATGATGTGATCCCATTATCAAATGACAACACATGTCTATGGTTAGGAAACTTTAACCATCTTTGATCAACAAGCTAGTCTAGTAGAGGCTTACTAGGGACACGGTATTTGTTTATGTATTCACACATGTATTTAAGTTTCCGATCAATACAATTCTAGCATGAATAATAAATCTTTATCATGAATAAGGAAATATAAAATAACAACTTTATTATTGCCTCTAGGGCATATTTCCTTCAGATAGCACCACCTATCGGAACCACACCAAAAATCACCATGTCTTCATTGCATTTGATCCTTCATCTCTACCCCTTACTTTCCACACAATTGCATGTTTTACTATTCCCATTGCCTTGTCCCTAGATATGCTTGTGTAGGGAGTATTGGTGATATCTTAACTAGTGCCAAAATCTGCCTAAACTTCAAGAAAACTAAAAACTGCACCTTTGGTTGGTTAAGAGTCTATTCACTCCGCCCTCTAGACCTATCTTCTCCAATAATACATGATTCGATCTAGACGGAGTGAAGGTCGAGGGATCGGCCTGGCTGGCGGCAGCGTTGGCTCTCAACGGCTTCGAGCCGTGAGTGAGGGCTTGGGCTTGCGGCAGCCAAGGGCGGAGCGTGAGCGAGCTACGGGCTGGCACGGATCTGGCATCTGGCTAGGGAGCCGGCAGGGGCGCTCGCGCTTGGTGTCTTTCATGTGGGTCGCAGATGCGCGGGCAGACACAAGGCACCGGCGAGGTGGCCGCAGTGGTGCGGCTCCTTCGTAGAGGCGCGGTGACCCAATGTCAACGGGGCTCTTAGGGTCATACCGGATCTTGGGCCGCTGCAACACTCCAGGGTGGCGGAGATCCGGCAAGCGATGTGGCGGTCATGAGGTGTGGCTGCTTGCTACCTCTTGAGCTTGCGTTGGTTTTTCCCTTGAAGAGGAAAGGGTGATGCAGCAAAGTAGAGTAAGTATTTCCCTCAGTTTTGAGAACCAAGGTATCAATCCAGTTGGAGACAACGCGCAAGCCACCGAATACCTGCACAAACAAACACCAACTTGCACCCAACGTGATAAAGGGATTGTCAATCCCTTCACGGTTTATGGAACGGAAAGTAAAAGATTGCAAAGAAAGTAAATAGGAAACTAGAATTGTAGATCGAAAACTTATAAGATGGAAAATAGGCCCGGGGGCCATAGGCTTCACTAGAGGCTTCTCTCAAGATAGAAATTATTACGGTGGGTGAACAAATTACTGCCAAGCAATTGATAGAAAAGCGCAAAGTTATGACGATATCTAAGGCAATGATCATGAACATAGGCATCACGTCCGTGTCAAGTAGACCGAAACGATTCTGCATCTACTACTATTACTCCACACATCGACCGCTATCCAGCATGCATCTAGAGTATTAAGTTCATAAAGAAAGGAGTAACGCTTTAAGCAAGATGACATGATGTAGAGGAATTAACTCAAGCATTATGATGAAAACCCCATCTTTTTATCCTCGATGGCAACAATACAATCTGTGCCTTGCTGCCCCTACTGTCACTGGGAAAGGACACCGCAAGATTGAGCCCAAAGCTAAACACTTCTCCCATTGCAATAAAAACCAATCTAGTTGGCCAAACCAAATCGATAGTTCGAAGAGACTTGCAAAGATATCAAATCATGCATATAAGAATTCAGAGAAGATTCAAATAATATTCATAGATAAGCTGATCATAAATCCACAATTCATCGGATCTCGGCAAACACACCGCAAAAGAGTATTACATCGAATAGATCTCCAAGAACATTGAGGAGAACTTTGTATTGAGAATCAAAGAGAGAGAAGAAGCCATCTAGCTACTAGCTATGGACCTGTAGGTCTGTGGTAAACTACTCACGCTTCATCGGAGAGGCAATGGTGTTGATGTAGAAGCCCTCCATGATCGAATCCCCTTCTGTCAGGATGCCAAAAAAGGCCCCAAGATGGGATCTCACGGGTACAGAAGGGTTTGGCGTGGAAAAGTGGTTTCGTGGCTCCCATGGAAGTTTTTGGGGTATATGAGAATATATAGGAGGAAGATCTAGGTCAGGGGGTCGGGCCCACAAGGTTGGGGGGCACGCCCTACCCCCCTGGGCGCGCCCTCCACCCTTGTGGCCGCCTCGTGGCTCTTCTGACTTACACTCCAAGTCTCCTGGGTGTCTTCTGGTCCAAGAAAAATCATCGCAAAAGTTTTATTCCGTTTGGACTCCGTTTGGTATTCCTTTTGGGGGGGGGGGGGGGGGGGGGGGGGGGGGGGGGGGGGGGGGGGGGGGGGGGGGGGGGGGGGGGGGGGGGGGGGGGGGGGGGGGGGGGGGGGGGGGGGGGGGGGGGGGGGGGGGGGGGGGGGGGGGGGGGGGGGGGGGGGGGGGGGGGGGGGGGGGGGGGGGGGGGGGGGGGGGGGGGGGGGGGGGGGGGGGGGGGGGGGGGGGGGGGGGGGGGGGGGGGGGGGGGGGGGGGGGGGGGGGGGGGGGGGGGGGGGGGGGGGGGGGGGGGGGGGGGGGGGGGGGGGGGGGGGGGGGGGGGGGGGGGGGGGGGGGGGGGGGGGGGGGGGGGGGGGGGGGGGGGGGGGGGGGGGGGGGGGGGGGGGGGGGGGGGGGGGGGGGGGGGGGGGGGGGGGGGGGGGGGGGGGGGGGGGGGGGGGGGGGGGGGGGGGGGGGGGGGGGGGGGGGGGGGGGGGGGGGGGGGGGGGGGGGGGGGGGGGGGGGGGGGGGGGGGGGGGGGGGGGGGGGGGGGGGGGGGGGGGGGGGGGGGGGGGGGGGGGGGGGGGGGGGGGGGGGGGGGGGGGGGGGGGGGGGGGGGGGGGGGGGGGGGGGGGGGGGGGGGGGGGGGGGGGGGGGGGGGGGGGGGGGGGGGGGGGGGGGGGGGGGGGGGGGGGGGGGGGGGGGGGGGGGGGGGGGGGGGGGGGGGGGGGGGGGGGGGGGGGGGGGGGGGGGGGGGGGGGGGGGGGGGGGGGGGGGGGGGGGGGGGGGGGGGGGGGGGGGGGGGGGGGGGGGGGGGGGGGGGGGGGGGGGGGGGGGGGGGGGGGGGGGGGGGGGGGGGGGGGGGGGGGGGGGGGGGGGGGGGGGGGGGGGGGGGGGGGGGGGGGGGGGGGGGGGGGGGGGGGGGGGGGGGGGGGGGGGGGGGGGGGGGGGGGGGGGGGGGGGGGGGGGGGGGGGGGGGGGGGGGGGGGGGGGGGGGGGGGGGGGGGGGGGGGGGGGGGGGGGGGGGGGGGGGGGGGGGGGGGGGGGGGGGGGGGGGGGGGGGGGGGGGGGGGGGGGGGGGGGGGGGGGGGGGGGGGGGGGGGGGGGGGGGGGGGGGGGGGGGGGGGGGGGGGGGGGGGGGGGGGGGGGGGGGGGGGGGGGGGGGGGGGGGGGGGGGGGGGGGGGGGGGGGGGGGGGGGGGGGGGGGGGGGGGGGGGGGGGGGGGGGGGGGGGGGGGGGGGGGGGGGGGGGGGGGGGGGGGGGGGGGGGGGGGGGGGGGGGGGGGGGGGGGGGGGGGGGGGGGGGGGGGGGGGGGGGGGGGGGGGGGGGGGGGGGGGGGGGGGGGGGGGGGGGGGGGGGGGGGGGGGGGGGGGGGGGGGGGGGGGGGGGGGGGGGGGGGGGGGGGGGGGGGGGGGGGGGGGGGGGGGGGGGGGGGGGGGGGGGGGGGGGGGGGGGGGGGGGGGGGGGGGGGGGGGGGGGGGGGGGGGGGGGGGGGGGGGGGGGGGGGGGGGGGGGGGGGGGGGGGGGGGGGGGGGGGGGGGGGGGGGGGGGGGGGGGGGGGGGGGGGGGGGGGGGGGGGGGGGGGGGGGGGGGGGGGGGGGGGGGGGGGGGGGGGGGGGGGGGGGGGGGGGGGGGGGGGGGGGGGGGGGGGGGGGGGGGGGGGGGGGGGGGGGGGGGGGGGGGGGGGGGGGGGGGGGGGGGGGGGGGGGGGGGGGGGGGGGGGGGGGGGGGGGGGGGGGGGGGGGGGGGGGGGGGGGGGGGGGGGGGGGGGGGGGGGGGGGGGGGGGGGGGGGGGGGGGGGGGGGGGGGGGGGGGGGGGGGGGGGGGGGGGGGGGGGGGGGGGGGGGGGGGGGGGGGGGGGGGGGGGGGGGGGGGGGGGGGGGGGGGGGGGGGGGGGGGGGGGGGGGGGGGAATCATACAAGACGCTCCAAGCAAAACACATATCATGTGGTGAATAAAAATGTAGCCTCAAGTAAAGTTACCGATAGACGAAGACGAAAGAGGGGATGCCTTCCTGGGGCATCCCCAAGCTTAGAATCTTTGGCCTCCTTGAATATTACCTTGGGGTCCCTTGGGCATCCCCAAGCTTAGGCTCTTGCCACTCCTTATTCCATAGTCCATCAAATCCTTACCCAAAACTTGAAAACTTCACAACACAAAACTCAACAGAAAATCTCGTAAGCTCCGTTAGTATAAGAAAATAAATCACCACATTTGGTACTGTTGTGAACTCATTCTTTATTTATATTGGTGTAATATCTACTGTATTCCATATTTTCCATGGTTCATACCCCCCGATACTAGCCATAGATGCATCAAAATAAGCAAACAACACGCGAAAAACAGAATCTGTCAAAAACAGAACACTGTAGCAATATGGATATTTCGCATACTTCTGTAACTCCAAAAATCCTGAAAAATTAGGACGTCCTAGGAAATTTGTATAACAATCTACTGCAAAAAGAATCAACTAAAAAGCACTCTCCAGCTAAAAATTAGAATTGTTTTCGTGAGCGTAGAAGTTTCTATTTTTTTTTTGCGAGATCAAATCAACTATTACCGTAAGCTATCCCAAAGGTCTTACTTGGCACAAACACTAATTAACACAAAACCACATATAACCAGAGGCTAGATGAAATATTTATTGCAAAACAGAACCTAAAAAGCAAAAACCAAAATTAAAATTGGGTTGCTTCCCAACAAGCGCTATTGTTTAACGCCCTTAGCCAGGCATAAAACACGAATAGATCTAAGTATAATCATAATAATGATAAGGTAGATCTCAAAAACTCATCTCCTACTCCCTTCGTTCAGCGGCAAGTTTTCTTTGTGGTAAGCAAAAGTAATTAAAATGGCTAAATTTAATAGGATAAGAATCCCCAAGATCAATCTCGGGAGGAATTGGTTCCTCCTTCGGCCTTTCATATTGTATGACCAACTCATCATCATAAGCATTCTTTTGGCAAAAAGTCATGAGCTTGTGTCCAAGAGAGAAACCTAATCCATTGTTTTGAATAGCAAAATCATCATTAAGCTCAAAAATCTTATTGACTAAAACATCGGTAGGAACTCTCTTTCTTAAATTTTTGTTATAAGCAACATGATCTAAAGACCGTAAACGCATTATATCCTCTTGATTAAAGAGAATTCCCTCTATGGGAGGGCGACCACCATCTACTTTATAGTGAGCGAAAATTTCACTAGCTTCTTTCATAATAAATCTAAACTCATGAGCTAGGAATATAGTGGCAGCGCGCTTAACAGAAGGATGCTCAATATTAGAAAACTCTAGAAAAATCTTTTGTATGGACGGATGCATGTGAACAAATTGTCTTTCAAGTTCAACAACAAGCAAAGATATAGCATCCGCAAGGCTACTAGTTTTATGGAGGATAGATCCACCCATAGTGGTGAGTGCACCAACACAAGTAAAGAAATATTGAATAACCCCCTTTCCAATAATATTTCCGCTACCTATGCGGAATTTCTTAGCGTGCAAAATAGTAGTTTCTTCATGTGGAACAGAATTAGCAAAAGCATCAAAGTTTCCCCCATCGTTACTACTATCCTTTTCAATAATAACCTCCCCAGTTTCAGACATGGTGGCGACAAACGAGCAAACAGAGAAGCAGAAGAGGGGCGAAGAAAAGGCAAATCTTTTCAAAAATCGTTTAGAAGTGGGGGAGAGGAAAACGAGAGGCGAATGGTGAATAATGTAATGCGAGGGATCATAATTTATGATGGGTACTTGGTATGTCTCGGCTTGGCGTAGATATCCCCGGCAACGGCGCCAGAAATTCTTCTTGCTACCTCTTGAGCTTGCGTTGGTTTTTCCCTTGAAGAGGAAAGGGTGATGCAGCAAAGTAGAGTAAGTATTTCCCTCAGTTTTGAGAACCAAGGTATCAATCCAGTAGGAGACAACGCACAAGCCACCGAATACCTGCACAAACAAACACCAACTTGCACCCAACGTGATAAAGGTGTTGTCAATCCCTTCACGGTTTTTTGCAACGTGAGATCTGATAGAGATGGATAATCGGTAAAGTAATATTTTTGGTATTTTTGGTTTATGGAACGGAAAGTAAAAGATTGCAAATAAAGTAAATAGGAAACTAGAATTGTAGATCGAAAACTTATAAGATGGAAAATAGACCCGGGGGCCATAGGTTTCACTAGAGGCTTCTCTCAAGATAGAAATTATTACGGTGGGTGAACAAACTACTGCCGAGCAATTGATAGAAAAGCGCAAAGTTATGACGATATCTAAGGCAATGATGATGAACATAGGCATCACGTCCGTGTCCAGTAGACCGAAACGATTCTGCATCTATTACTATTACTCCACACATCGACCACTATCCAGCATGCATCTAGAGTATTAAGTTCATAAAGAACGGAGTAACGCTTTAAGCAAGATGACATGATGTAGAGGAATTAACTCAAGCATTATGATGAAAACCCCATCTTTTTATCCTTAATGGCAACAATACAATACGTGCCTTGCTGCCCCTACTGTCACTGGGAAAGGACACCGCAAGATTGAACCCAAAGCTAAGCACTTCTCCCATTGCAAGAAAAACCAATCTAGTTGGCCAAACCAAATTGATAGTTCGAAGAGACTTGCAAAGATATCAAATCATGCATATAAGAATTCAGAGAAGATTCAAATAATATTCATAGATAACCTGATCATAAATCCACAATTCATCGGATCTTGGCAAACACACCGCAAAAGAGTATTACATCGAATAGATCTCCAAGAACATCGAAGAGAACTTTGTATTGAGAATCAAAGAGAGAGAAGAAGCCATCTAGCTACTAGCTATGGACCCGTAGGTCTGTGGTAAACTACTCATGCTTCATCGGAGAGGCAATGGTGTTGACGTAGAAGCCCTCCATGATCGAATCCCCCTCCGGCAGGATGTTGGAAAATGCCCCAAGATGAGATCTCACTGGTACAGAAGGTTGCGGCAGTGGAAAAGTGGTTTCGTGGCTCCCCTTGAAGTTTTTGGGGTATATGAGAATATATAGGAGGAAGATCTAGGTCAGGGGGTCACCGAGGGGTCCACAAGGTTGGGGGGCGCGCCCTCCACCCTTGTGGCCGCCTCGTGGCTCTTCTGACTTGCACTCCAAGTCTCTTGGGTGTCTTCTGGTCCAAGAAAAATCATCGTGAAAGTTTTATTCCGTTTGGACTCCGTTTGGATCCTTTTCTGCGAAACTCAAAAACAAGGAAAAAACAGGAACTGGCACTGGGCTCTAGGTTAATAGGTTAGTCCCAAAAATCATATAAAATAGCATATTAATGCATATAAAACATCCAAAACAAATAATATAATAGCATGGAACAATAAAAAATTGTAGATACGTTCGAGACGTATCACCGCTCAAATCTCATCTGGAGCTTTTTGGTGTGGTTATGCAGGCTCCATGGAGGGGTTTCGGGATGGGTCACACGGTGACCCAACGTCAACGGGGCGCTTCAGGTCGTACCGGATCTTGGGCCACTATGACACTCCAGGGTGGCGGAGGTCCGACAAGCGATGTGGTGGTCACGAGGTGTGGCCGCTCAAATCTCATCTGGAGCTTTTTGGTGTGGTTGTGCAGGCTCCATGGAGGGGTTGTGTGTCCTCGGCGCTTGCGTCCGGTGGCTTTGGCAGATGGCCGGGGCACGTGGCGGTGGATCTGTCCGTCGGGGTGGTGGATGCGTGGGGATGTCGCGAGGGCAGGTGGGATGGCCGGATTGGCTGCCGACAGTAGGTTTTGAAGGGCTAGGTGAAAACCTATTTCTGGCCATGGCTAGAGCTTGTGACGGCGGCGTCTATGGTCATAGATGTCGTAACCTTTCTGAAGGCGTCGACGGGATGCTCTCTCTTCCTCTGCGAGGACAGCTCCAGGGGAAACCCCAAACCTGAAGGGTTGGTCGTTGACGGCGTGTTGGCGTCGTTTCCCTCTTGGGGGCATCGAGTTTGGAGTGTAATCCGGCTAGAGGGACCATTGGGTGTGCTGGCAGGTTGGGTGGCGGAAGGCATCGGTGTGGCGTAGTGGCTTCTGTGGCAACGATGATGGGGACGAGTGAAGTCGGAGGCGTGGTAGTGGTTGTGGTAGTCGGCTCTTCCCCGACGTGTCTATGGGATTACCTCGGTTTGTTTGTTGTGGTGAAGTCGGAGCTGCGGCGGCGAGGCCCTGCGGCAACAATGACAGACAACAGGTGGTTTGTTCGGTGATCTTCCGCGGCGCCAACCTTGCATAGTTCTCCTTCGAATCTCTTCTTCAGAGTTGGGAGTTGCGCTGCCCTCGGCGTGGGCGGCTGGGTTCTGGCATGGATCCTCGTGTGTTTCTGCACAGCCTTTGCGGTGTGTGTTGGGTCGACGTTCGTCTACAGCGAAGTCGGAAGTCGGAGTCGCTTGCTTGGGGATTAGGGATGGCGATGATGCCTGCTTGAGGAGAAGTGATGACGATGACGCCTATGTGCTAACTCGACGAGGAATTCTGTAACGGTATGTGTAGAGTATCTCGTGTTTGCCACTCTGCGGATTGTGATAGTTTTCGCACGGTTTTTGGTTAATTAATGGGGCAATTCTCTTCTGCTTAATTAATGGATGAGGCAAGTCTTTTGCCTTTGTTCCGAAAAGAAAAAATATAAGACGTTTTTTTCTTTCGAAAAACATCTCATGTTTAGTGTCAAAAAACATCTTATATTTTGATACCGAGGGAGTACAATAGAAAACAATATTTTCTAATCTACAAAAACAATAAGTTTTATTTTGAGGGGTCTGAAAACAATATGTTTTTTTAGGAGGGAAGGGGGTCTGAAAAGTTGAAGCCGAGCTGAGCACAGCCCAAAACGACAATGTCGTGGACATCGCAAGCCCTTCAAAGGGCCCAGCTCGCTGGGCTCACCTATCGTGGCCCTCAAGCTTGCCCTCCCTTGCTTTAAAAAGGTGGATTTTTCTGGCTTATCGAACATTGCGTGGCACGCACGGTACCCGTTTACAAAGCGACTCAAGTAGAAACGGAAACGGAAACTGAAACGCACCCAAGGTCCCAAGCTGTAGAGTCCAGCCCGCAGTCCATATATCTCCCGACGCCACGCCACACGATATATCTATCAACCAATCCGAACCACACGTCCCACAGCTCGCGAGTTCGCAACCAAGCCGCCGCACCCCCGAACCCTGAACCCCGGCGAAGCAGCGACGGCAGCCATGGCGGCGGCGAAGATCAGGTGGGGGGAGCTCGACGAGGACGACGACGGCGGCGACCTCGACTTCCTGCTCCCGCCGCCGGTCGTCGTCGGGCCCGACGCCAACGGCCTCAAGAAGACGATCCACTACCGCTTCGACGACGACGGCAACAAGGTCAAGGTCACCACCACCACCCGCGTCGTCAAGCTCGCCCGCACGCGCCTCTCCAAGGCGGCCGTCGAGCGCCGCTCCTGGGCCAAGTTCGGCGACGCCGCCACCGGCGACGACGCCTCGGCGCGCCTCACCGTCGTCTCCACCGAGGAGATCTTCCTCGAGCGCCCACGCGCCCCAGGTTCGTCGATCCTCTCTCCATCCCCACCTAGATCGTTACATCTGTGTCGAATAATATGTTGTTTGCCACCAAAGGTTCTTGCTTCGCATGTTTTGAAGCAACGCTGCTGTGCTGGTTGTGTAAGAGGACATACTAGCTAGTTTTGCACATCTGCTACGAAAATTGAGTTGTACATTAAGAGAAGCTGCGATTGAGTTTAATCAATTTCATGAGATCTAGCTAGATACTCCAGGTTTTCTTTGGATAAATTTGTTCTGTTTGAGTTAGGTAGGTGATTCAAGGATGCTGCTTGCAGGCCATGTATACTGTCTGATCATTGGATTTCCAATTGCAGTTGTGTACTTGTGATGCACTATCGTTTTTTTTTTTTTGAGAATCGTGATGCACTATCGGTTATGGAGTAGCTTAGAGCTTCCTGAAACCTGTTTCTTGGCTGATGGGGTCCATGTTAAATTTCCTAGCATAGCCCACACAAATGTAACTTGTCTATTTAGCCATTGCTCACGCTCTAGCATGAACACTGCTGTTGCTCCATCCTTATTGTGGTTCTGAAGTACCTAAACATGTCCCCGTCTTATTTGCTAATTTTTCACTTGATTGTAGGGAGCAAGGCTGATGAACCAAGTGCTTCCAATGATGAACTGGCAACGGCAAACAAAGGTACCGCTCTCATGGTCTGCAGATCCTGTGGCAAGAAGGGTGACCACTGGACCGCAAAGTGCCCCTACAAGGATCTCGTCGATACTCTGGACAGGCCTCCTACTTCTGACGGACCTGCAGCACTGAATGACCCTGCCAAGAGCTCGTATGTTCCTCCGAGGCTAAGGAAGGATGCTGTTTATCAAGATGGTGGGCACGACATGAGGCGCAGGAACGATGAGAACTCTGTCCGCATCACCAATTTATCTGAGGACACCCGTGAGCCTGACCTACTCGAGCTGTTCCATGCGTTTGGCCCTGTTAGCCGAGTCTATGTTGCGCTGGATCAGAGGACTGGATCAAGCAGGGGCTTTGGCTTCGTCAACTTTGTCCAGAGAGAGGATGCTGAGAAGGCTATCAGCAAGCTCAATGGCTATGGTTATGATAACCTCATCCTCCATGTTGAGTGGGCAACACCTAGGCCTAGTAATTAGTTGATGCCTTCGTTTCTCAAATCAAGACAGCAAAACGCTTGTTACTGCCTACTAGCATACAGATTTACTGCTGTGGATTTTGAAGTACTCGTAGCAGTTTTGTGTCAGTGTGAATGACATTGCTTTTCTACACATGTGGATTTTGTTTGTAAGGATGGGATGAGAGTTTCGTACTTAAATTTTGTAGAGCTTTTGCTTTGTTTGGTTACCAGCAAAATTTGTGCCACCATAGCTTCAGGCTCTGTTTTCTTCTCATCAAAAAGTGAAAGTTGCCAAAGCACTTCCCGGTGAACTCTTCCAATATCTTACAGGAAATCCCTGCTGACATCTCCAAATTCTGAGAGTAGAGCGTTCATCCAGCGGTTATCTTTCGATGCCGCAAGGAAGAGCAGAAATTCAACAATAAGTGATTTCCAACTTAGTCACTTCACATGACCTAAAAACTGTATCAAGTTCCTGTAGGGCATTCTCAAGTGTGCTCCTTTAAAGAGGAGCAAAATACACGAGCAAGTGGAGTAGAGCCCTTAAATACCCATAGTGCTGTGCAAAGCAATAGGCATTCCACCAGAAGATTGGGTGATGGCAGGTCGCAGCAAGAGTGTCAACGGTCTGTAGACCTCCATTTTTTTCTATAAACAGCCTGCAAGTTTCTGAATTCTCTCCATTGCCCTGTGCAGCAATACCACAACATGGAAAATGCTCAAATGAGAAAACTGCCCATCATTAGTTCCATCCGTGCCAGAATCCATGGCACTTGCTAAATCATGCCCTTAAACATCTGTTTTTTCTTCAGTGCTGGCTGCTTCAGTGATTTTATCGCCGCCAGGTGAAGAAAGTTTGTTGACTATTTCAATGATGATGCCCACACCAGTACTTCTAAGGGACTGCACATGACAAAGAAGCTCTTCCACTACAGTGGCTAAAAGAACAATTCATTCATTGGTATCAGATACTCCTCCGTCCCAAAATAAGTGTCTTAACTTTGTACTAACTTTAATACAAAGTTGTACTAAGGTCAAAACACTTATTTTGGGACGAAGGAAGTATTTCCTAAAGTACTAGTTAACGTCTCTACAAGAAAGTGGGGCGCGGAAGTTTACCTGACAGACTCAAGTTCTTGGTTATTAAGGCAGATTGCGGCCAGGCCATTGGGTACACATATAAGAGCTTTACAAGATGCCCCCTGGCCCCTGCTGTCTGTGGCGGATCTAGGGGGTGGGTTCGTGGGGCCATGGCCCCCACAAAAAAATTACAAATTTACTTTCACTAGTGCATATTATATACATTACACTCATTTTGTGCCGTTCAACCATCATTGTCCATGCTTGCCCCAACGCTGGTAAGATTCTAGATCCGCCACTGCCTGCAGTTTGTATCGAGTTGTGATGTTAGCCTTGTTCAGAACTATCCATGTGGCTGGCAAGAGTCTTCCCAATTTGTCCTGAGTGTACATCATGACCGTGTCGCCGCAACTATGTAGAGCATAGTTGAAACGACAGAACTATAAACAATTATGAGTTAAACAGAATATGCATGGTAGCTTCATGTGTATCTTTCACTATTATGTAAAGAAGGGCATATCAATATATATATACTCCCTCCGTCCCAAAATTCTTGTCTTTTAGACAAATCTAAGACAAGAATTTTGGGACGAAGGGAGTATATGGAAGTTCAAGATGGCAAAGAAAGTACATTTATTACAAACATGCATGATACATGCTGATAAACAGAACGATAAAAGCTGGTACACCTCTAATAAAAGGTACTTATTAAAACCACATAGACATAGAGTCCACTCTACATAGTGGTGATACGACCGTACTGCAATACCAAATTGCAATTGATTTTCCCTGAATTAGATCATCCTGGTATAGCCTCCTGTAGGATTAGTTCACGTAATAAAGTGATACAGAGCTTTTGCAAAATCTTGGACACGCCCGACAAGAGGTTTTGCTCCTGTCTATGTGATAATAGGATATTCACTGTGTGCACGTTGTGGGTACATACAAAATGGCAGCACATCAGAAAAGTTGTTGCATATTTTTGCCAAATTCATTGTCTGCCTTGCGAATTCATTCTGCTGATTAGTTACTTGCTGGTGGGCCATGTTAAATTGCGATTGCTTGGTTTGTGCGCTCTGCTATGCAGAGCTGCCAGGTGTGCCACATAATTATATAGATCTAGACTTTAGCTTAGAATTACATTCATGTCATCGTTTTATCACAATATAAAGCAAGTAGTGTACAAATTTGGATTAGAACATA
This sequence comes from Thinopyrum obtusiflorum, assembly GCA_036873465.1. Lineage (NCBI taxonomy): Eukaryota > Viridiplantae > Streptophyta > Magnoliopsida > Poales > Poaceae > Thinopyrum > Thinopyrum obtusiflorum. Next base: position 49,127 of record JAAAWM010011834.1, read on the forward strand.
TAGACTTATTCATTATCTAGTGATCACCTCCTGCGGGATTGGTGTCCGTAATAAAATAGTACAAAACTTTTGCAACTTCTTGCATATGGCCATGGGGTCGTGTGATTGCTTAACTTAAGGACTGGCTGCAGGGCAGTCGCCTGGTTTTAGGACCGGGGTCAGTCGATTTCTATCCAATCGACTGAACCAAAATTAAGGCCAGTCAATTCAGTACTATAACACAACTTAAGCCTTTTATTCCACACGAAACCAACAAAAACAGAAATAATGAAAAACAATAAAAGTAGTTTTCTAATGCAGACTGAATTACTTAAATAAATAAAAAAAACTAAAAACTACAATGAAGTGTTTTCTAAAGAAGTTTTTCTAAAAAGTAATGGATCAGTGAGATCGGTATTATCCTTACAAAAGAAAAGAAAAGGAAAACTAAAACAAAATCAAAGAAATAAATAAAAAATAAAAATAAAATACAAATGAAATTCTCTATGGAAAAATGAATCCGTGGCATTGGTATTACCCTTTCAAGAAAGAAAATAAAAATAATGAAGTTTCCTAAGAAATAATGAAACCCTTTAAGAAAAAGAAAAAGAAATTGAAAACCTTTCAAAACTTGCATTATAATTAGACTTTTTAAATACGCAAAGAATAAGCACATAATAGTGCAATTTTCGCATTCTACTATAATTTACACACATATTATTTAGTACTTGCGTTTATACTTGCACACAAAAAGAATGTAAAACAAATAATAAAAACTAAAATGAAGTGTTTTCTAAAATGTAATGGATTAGCGAGATCAGTATTATCCTTACAAAAGAAAAGAAAATGAAAACTAAAACTAAATCAAAAAATGAATTAAAATAAAAAAGAAAAAGAAAATGAAGTTTTCTATGTAAGAATGAATTCGTGGCATTGGTATTAACCTTTAAGAAGGAAAGAAAATAAAAAATAAGACAAAATCAAAATAATTAAGTTTTCTAAGAAAGACTGAAACCCTTTAAGAAGAAAGAAAATGAAAATGAAAAAGCTTTCAAAACTTGCACACAACTTGCCCTTTTTCAAATATGCAAAGAATAAGCATATAATAGTGCAACTTTCACTTTCTACTATAATTTACACACATATTATTTAGTAATTACATTTATATTTACACACAAAAATAATCTAAAACAAACAATAACAAAATTTGCACAAAATATACACACAAAGTGCACCTTTTTCAAGTATGCAAGAATAAGGATACAATAGTGAAACTGCATTGTTATTAACTTAAAATGAATAAAACAATAACCAAAAATGAATTAGTGACATTGGTATTGCCCTTTAAAAAAAACTTGCCACCATTTTGCACTGAAATTGCATATTATGCAGTATGCAAAGAATAGTTAGTTGTTTTTTTACGGTAGCACATTATCATATAATTGTATAATTTTCAACATGTTGCGTAGTATTTATGTGTATACATTTACACTCATCTATCATCACAAAAGTACCCACAAAAGAGAAATAAAAACTAGCTAACAAAGAAAAACAAAAGCAAAAACACATAAAAACATAAATAACATAAAACAAACAAAGGAAGAGATGAGGGCTGGATCGCATAGTTAATGGGCTTCGGCCCAGTAGCAAATCTAATGACCCAAATGTAGGTTCAGTCAAAAAGAACAAGCCCAACACAACAAACAGCAGAGGACACAAAAAAAAAAAGCAGCACCAATCTCAGAGCAGAAATCAATAGAAAATCGACCGATCCAAATTTAAAATTCAGGCAACTTACGAGTAGCTAAAGTGCTTAACTTACGCTACTACTTTGTTACAAACTTTCAATTTGCATTGCAAGTGTTGAGCGCGCCTCCTCTAGCCTGAAGATAATCACATCAAGGCTGTGTAATAAAACGGAAAATGGTTTTTCTCACACACAGTTTGCTGCTACAAATAGCACGAGAAATCATATAAAAAGTTGGAGCACACATTCACTTCTCCACAATGCTAGGGCACGTATGGATCACTAAAAAGTGCTGAAATGAATCCATTACTAAACTGCATCCCAATTATAAGTCTTGTTCCGAAAACAAAGAAACCAAATCAGAGTGCCAATGTTTCTTCCTTGTCGTTCCAAGGATCAAACATGCTTACGTAGGAGTAGTAACTGAAAGCAGAACGAGTGCTAGCCTGGAAATCGATCTATCTACACTGAAGAAACTCATGGAGATGGAGGCCTACTAAATTGCATTCCAATTAAGAGTCTTTTTTATAGCCAAAACATAAAGAAAACAAATCAAGATGCCAAATAATGTTTCTTGTGTCGTGCCAAGAATCAATCACACCTGGAAATCGATCGATCTACACTGAACTCATGGGGGGCTACTCTCACTCAGCATCGGCATCCCCTGGCCGGGGCGGCCTCTCGTCCGGCTCACCGGCCGCCATCATCAGCCTCCACCGCGTTCTCCTCCTCTGGGGCATCAACGGCGCCCTCCTCGTGTGGGGCATCAACGGCGTCCTCCTCCTCTTGGGCATCAACGGCGTCCTCCTCGTGTGGGGCATCAACGGCGTCCTCCAGGACGGGCACCGCGGCGGCCCCGCCCGGCAATGGCATGGCCACTGCGTTCCCCGCCGCCGCCAGGATCTCCGCGATGCCCGCCTCGGCGTGCGCGGCCGGGTCGTCTCCCTCGGGGTAGTGCATGATGAGGAGCCCGAGCGGGCCGCCCTGCTGTCCGTCGACGCCCATCTTGAGCGCCGGCGAGCGGAACGTCCGCAGATCGAACCTGATGACCGGCTCCAGGACCTCGGCCCCGTCGTTCTTCCCCACGACGAGGCCGTTCGCTCTCAGGAAGGTGCCCCAGCCGCGGACGAGGCGGTAGGCGTTGTTGGAGCGCAGCTTCTTGCAGACGAGGTCGTAGTGCCTGCCGCGGCGGTCGTAGGCCTGCACCTGCATGCCCTCCGCCACCTTGACGGCCGCCTGCTCCGCGTCCGTCAGGACACGCTCCAGCGGGAACGTCTCGCCCCGCGCCCGCCAGATCTTGCACGACATGAGTAGCCGGTTGTGGAGCTTCCGGTCCGTCCTCGTCAGCCGCCTCCCGTAGATGCGCTCCGGGGCGGAGGCGCCCGGGTGGCTCAGCACGTCCTGCAGCCTGGGGTTGACGACGGCGATCGAGCCCCACGAGTGGCGGTCCGTGGCGGGCCATGCCGCCGCCGACGACGTGCCGGCCTCCTGACGCTTCTTGCGATTCTTGCGCTTCTTGCTTGCTCTGGCCGCCGGAGACTGGACCTGGCGGAGCGCGGCCAACATCGTCCCCTCGCGGCCAACATCCTCCCCTCGCGGCCGGCGGTCCCCGGCGACGGCCTCGTCCAGCGAGTTGACGCCCGTGGCGGGCCCTGCCGACGACGTCGTCGACTCCATGCCGGCCAAGAACTCGCGGTCCAGGCGCTTCTTGCTGGCTCTGGCGGGAGGCTGGGCCCGCACGGCGACGGGACTCCGGAGCGCGGCGCACGGCGGCAGGCTCTGATCCGCGGCCAAGATTCTCAATCTCTCCTCGCCGTGGATGGAAATTCCTGCGCCGGCAGGGGATGGAAATACCGGCGGGTGCTCTCTGGATGATTCTTTGAGGAATATATAGAGAGGAGAGCGCGCACACGCATGGACACCAGCGGTTTTTCTCTAATAATAATATGTCGCCGGGAATGTTTATGTGCATAGTGAAAAGCACAGAACCACCACATTTCTGACATCATTAACAAAAAATCGCCACTTTACATTTTATTAGTAAATTTCACCCATCACAGTGGTAATCCATGACAAAATGCACTAAAGATCGCTTGACCGCGAATTCGACGCGGCAAACAAATGACGGGGGCTAATGTCGTTTAGCCCTTCTCTCTTTCCTTCACCGCCACACCATCCCCTCTCCCTTTCCTCCTTATCCCATCCTCCTCCTGCGAGAGCGTTGCACACATAATCGCTCGATCGGCGCGCCACCACTGGCTAGCTGCCGCCGGCGAAGCCCTCCCCCGCGTCTGGTCTTGCTCTTCCTCCTTCGTTGTGCCCGCCCTTCCTCTTCCTCTCTCCTCCGACGAGCCGCTTGCAGGAACCCCGACAACCCCCCGAGTCCAAGAACTCAAGCTCCTGAGTTGGACCGCGCCAGGCAGCGATGAAGATCGTGGTGCTGCCCTCGCGTAGGTTGAGCGAGTCGAGGTCGAGCTCCAGCAGCTTTGCGCCACCTCTATCTGGAGTGGGAGCAATGGTACGCCCATCATCGTCTTCCACTCTCCTTCCTCTAGGTGAAATCGCTCAAAGGCGGCACCGTTGTAGACTCATGTCAGGCGGTTTGTGCCCAAGCCCGGCATTGGCTGGGGTGAGAAGACTCGTGTGGTGGAAGACGAGGGTCCTCCTGGAGCCACCGACGTTGGGTAGGTGGAGCTGGAGCACCTGGCCGTTGAGAGACTTGCAGACGAAGCGCTGAATTTTGGGGTCCCCTATCAGATCCCAGATAGGGCAGGGGCCCTCAGTGACGGTGTCTTGGAGGAGGGGGTTCTAACCACGTCGGCAGCGATACGATGTCGCACCCTTATAAAAATGGCATCACAAACATTCCAAACCTCATTGCCCATCCCCTCTACCACCTAGTCGGTGAAGCGAAATGTTTTCCCTCTCATCTTATTCTGCATACTTGGTAAAAAAAGGCTTCACCAACAGGTTAAAAAAAAGGCTTCACCATGACATGTCCAACAGTTCTGATGTCGACGAGGCCTCTAACCAATTCCCTGCTTCTAGATTGTGTTCTCCGCTACTCTCTCTAAAATTAGGTGCACACCAATTTTAAAGTTTTCATGGTCGACAACAAGCACCGCTCACAGTGCCGCCAACCGCCTTTGAACCTCACCGCCGCACCACTCTCGGATGTGTCATCGCCAAGCCCCACAAAAGTATTTTGCGAGGAGGGGGGAGTCCTTACATGAAGCATCATTTTTTTGAAACTAACATGATTAATATAAGAACATATATAGTCATGAAAAAAATAAAGATACAAAATAAAAATGCACCATTGGATCAATGCATCTATAACATGTTTCTTCCTTGTGTTGGAACATGCTAGGACTTACAAAATCAAAGGCTCCGGTAGCCAACCAATTATGTGTGGCCAACAAATCCCATAGCCAACTTATTAGTTTGGTACGTATCTTGTTCTTAAAATCTTTGGTATTTATCTCACCTGGCCCACCACGTTCTGATCACGGCCCCACCACATTTTAATGTGAGGCCCAACACACTCGTAACTCCTTTTCTCTTTCTTCCATTTCTGTAATGCATGCCAAGAAATTGAAAACACAGAACAATAGTTTAATAACTTGTAAATAGGAATTTCATTCATTCCAAACTACTAATTTCAATAATTCAAAAACAATTATTTGAATTTTTTGAATTCACCAATTTTAGTTTCCCAAATAGTGACTGAAATATTTTTCAGCAGCTTATACAATTCAATACCAACAAATTCATCGGGTTTTCAATAATTTCAATGAATTTGAAAATTCACAAACAGAAATTTGTAGTAAAATAAATTTTTAAACAATTTTGAATTCAGGATCTGTTTGAATACTTTCACTTTGCAATTTTAGTAAAAAAATTAATAATTTTCAGTATCACATATTCAAAATTTCACATATCACAAGTTCTAATTATTACAATCATTTCCGATTTCACCAACAATTTCAACTTCCAGTTTTAGCAACAATCTCAATAATTTCCAATATCAGCACTAATTTCAATTTCAGTACACATTTCAATTTGACCTATTTGTACATTTTGCATATCACATATTTCATATATTCCAAATAAGTGATATAAAAAATTAGAAAATATTTTACTATTTAAAAATATATATGTGATTTTAATTATTTGAAAAAAAACATTTAACTATGCAATTTATTTACACAACATCTCACTATTCAATTAGTTGGTCTATTTCAATTATATTTCATTAATTTAAGGTCGGTGCTAGTCGATGGTCGACCGGCCCAACTTTCGGTCGGTCGCACCCGCAGCGTACAGTCAAACGACGCGGAGCCGCATGATCTCCTTCCTCCCCGTGACGCTTTCTTCTTTGAGAAAAAGCCCCCAACGCACCGTGATGTCTACTACGTAATTTTATTCTTGTAGACTCGGTTGGGCCTCCAAGTGCAGAGTTTTGTAGGATAGTAACAAATTTCCCTCAAGTGGATGACCTAAGATTTATCAATTCGTGGAAGGTATAGGATGAAGATGGTCTCTCTCAAACAACCCTGCAATCAAATACAAAGAATCTCTTGTGTCCCCAACACACCTAATACAGTTGTCAATTGTATAGATGCACTAGTTCGACGAAGATATTGTGATACAAGCATAATACGGATGGCCGAAATATATTTTTATAATCTGAAATAATAAAAACAGAAAGGTAGCAAGTAGAAAACAACTAGTAAAATGGTATATCAATGCTTAGAAATAAGGCCTAGGGTTCATACTTTCATTAGTGCAATCTCTCAACAGTGCTAACATAACTGAACATATAACAATCCCTCAAAGTGCGACAAACAATCACTCCAAAGTTCTTATCAATAGCGGAGAACATAAGATAAAATTGTTGTAGGTAGCAAATCATCTCAAAGTTCTCTTTCCGATCAATCTATCGAGTCATCCCTATAAGTGTCACAAGGTCGCACTACAAAAACACCATATACTCATCAATCAACTCTAATGTCACCTAGATACTCCAATGTCACCACAAGTACCCGTGAGTTAATTATTTGATATGCATCAAACACTTTCAGATTCATCATATTCAATCCAACACAAAGAACTTCAAAGATTACCCCAATATTTCTAACGGAGAAAGTAGGACAAAAACGGGTATCAACCTCCATGCCTAGATTACCCCGATGTCACCACGGGAATCTGCAAGTTGATTACCAAAACATATATCAAGTGACTCAATAGAATACGTACCACATTGTCACCACGGGTATCCACATGCAAAACATACATCAAGTGATTTCAAATCCAATAATAATGAAATCTCAAAGGGCAAGGCTCAATTCATCACAACAAAGATAGAGAGGGAAGAACACCATATTATTCATCTATATTAACAAAGCTCATGGTACATACCTTCAGCCCCGGGGATGAACTACTCCATCCTTGTCATGGACATCGCCGGGATGATGAAGATGGCCTCCGGTGATGATTTCGCTCTCCGGCAGGATGCCGAAAAAGGCCTCCAGATGAGATCGCAGGCCCAACACACTCGTAACTCCTTTTCTCTTTCTTCCATTTCTGTAATGCATGCCAAGAAATTGAAAACACAGAACAATAGTTTAATAACTTGTAAATAGGAATTTCATTCATTCCAAACTACTAATTTCAATAATTCAAAAACAATTATTTGAATTTTTTGAATTCACCAATTTTAGTTTCCCAAATAGTGACTGAAATATTTTTCAGCAGCTTATACAATTCAATACCAACAAATTCATCGGGTTTTCAATAATTTCAATGAATTTGAAAATTCACAAACAGAAATTTGTAGTAAAATAAATTTTTAAACAATTTTGAATTCAGGATCTGTTTGAATACTTTCACTTTGCAATTTTAGTAAAAAAATTAATAATTTTCAGTATCACATATTGGGGGGGGGGGGGGGGGGGGGGGGGGGGGGGGGGGGGGGGGGGGGGGGGGGGGGGGGGGGGGGGGGGGGGGGGGGGGGGGGGGGGGGGGGGGGGGGGGGGGGGGGGGGGGGGGGGGGGGGGGGGGGGGGGGGGGGGGGGGGGGGGGGGGGGGGGGGGGGGGGGGGGGGGGGGGGGGGGGGGGGGGGGGGGGGGGGGGGGGGGGGGGGGGGGGGGGGGGGGGGGGGGGGGGGGGGGGGGGGGGGGGGGGGGGGGGGGGGGGGGGGGGGGGGGGGGGGGGGGGGGGGGGGGGGGGGGGGGGGGGGGGGGGGGGGGGGGGGGGGGGGGGGGGGGGGGGGGGGGGGGGGGGGGGGGGGGGGGGGGGGGGGGGGGGGGGGGGGGGGGGGGGGGGGGGGGGGGGGGGGGGGGGGGGGGGGGGGGGGGGGGGGGGGGGGGGGGGGGGGGGGGGGGGGGGGGGGGGGGGGGGGGGGGGGGGGGGGGGGGGGGGGGGGGGGGCTGAGCTTGTGGCCGCCTCGTGGGTCTTCTGGTCCTTCCTCGAAGCTTCGAGGGTCTCTTATGTTTCAAAAAAATCACCGTGAATTTTTTGTGGCATTTAGACTTCGTTTGGTATGGATTTTCTGGAAAACCAAAAACATGCAGAAAACAACAACTGACACTCGACACTGGTTTAATAGATTAGTTCTAAAAAAATCATATTAAAATGTACCAAAACCATATAAAATTATTGTAAACATGGCATGAATACTTCATAAATTATATATACGTTGGAGACATATCACACCGCCATGGACGAGAGACACGACCAACCTCGAAGCACGACCCGGTGTGCTCGCATGTTACCGCCCTCGCCGTTGTTGTCCCTTGTGTTTCTCACCGGCTCTGTGCATGCAGCAGCTTGCGTCGGCTGCCAGTTGCAGCACCCTGATGATGGGCTCGCAATGTACTCTCATCGGGTTGCTGGTCCCACCAAAAGTGTCCACCGGGCGCAGCAAAAAACGTTGTCGGTTCGAGCAAAAGTAGCTCGCCGGAGTCGCCACCCCATCACATCATAGCAAAACCACTCACCGTTTTTAGCTTTTGTGGTTGCCAGTTACAACCAAACATGCCGCCACCCCCCCCGGGGGGGGGGGGGGGGGGGGGGGGGGGGGGGGGGGGGGGGGGGGGGGGTGGTTACAGCTATGGCGCCGCAATTCGCCGGCAGGACACCACCCTCCGCCGGTTGCAGCAAAACAAAGGGTCGGTTCCAACACCATGTGGTTCTCGTTGTAGCACCGAGATTTCTAGTCGTAGCTCGCTGGCGGAGCCATTGCAGAAAACCAAGACCACAGTTCCAACTCGTAGCAGTGACCATCGTAGCTCGGGGGCGGTCGAGCAAGCCGTAGTCACCACTGCAGCATCCCGCAGTCTCCTTTCCAACTCGTTGCACCGTCATTCCAGCTCATTTGTGAGCTGCGTTGGGATTTTCCCCGAAGAGGAGAGGAGATGCATCACAGTAGAGGTAAGTATTTTCCTCAGGGAGAACCAATGTATCAATCCAGTAGGAAAATCACACAAAGCCTCGTGAACAACACCTACACACACAAAAGCAAATACTTGCACCCAACACGGGCAAGAGGGTTGTCAATCCCCTTGAACTCGTTACTTGCAAGGATTAATTTTGATAGTGGTAGATAGAAAAGTAATTTGCAAAACAAAATAAAAGAAATAAAATTGCAGCAAGGTATTTTCGGATTTTATATATGATTAAAGTAGACCCGGGGCCATAGTTTTCACTAGAGGCTTCTCTCTCGAGCACATAGCGTACGGTGGGTGAACAAATTACTTTTGGGCAATCGGTAGAGAAGCGCATAGTCATGACGATGTTCCAGGAAATTATCATGTATATAGGCATCACGTCCGAGACAAGTAGACCGACTCCTGCCTGCATCTAGTACTGTTACTCCACCAATCGACCGCTATCTAGCATGTATCTATGATATTAAGTTCATGAAAACATAGTAACGCCTTAAGCAAGATGACATGATGTAGACAAAGTAAACTCAAGCAATATGAATGAACCCCGTCGTTTTATACTTAATGGCAATAATACAAATATGTGACTTGTCCCCTTCTGTCACTGGGATATAGAGCACCACAAGATTGAACCCATTACAAAGCACCTCTCCCGCTCAAGATAAATCAATCTAGTTGGCTGAATCAAACGGATAGATCAGAGAGAGATATTGAGGTATAACAATAATGCATAATAAAGTTCAGAAAAGACTCAATTACTTTCAATGAATAATCTGATCATAAACTCACAATTCATTGGATCCCAACAAACACACCGCAAAAGAAAATTACATCAGATAGAACTCCAAGAAGATCGAGAAGAACATTGTATTGAAGATCAAAGAGAGAGAGAGAAGAACACATCTAGATACTAGCTATGGACCCGTAGGTCTGTGGTGAACTACTCACGCATCATCGGAAGGCAGCATGGATAACGTAGAAGCCCTCCGTGATCGATTCCCCCTCCGGCAGAGTATCGAAAAAGGCCTCCAGATGGGATCGCGGAAGAACATAAGTTTGCGGCGGCGAAAAAAATGTTTCGGGTGGCTCTGTGTTGGTTTTCCAATATTTGAAAATTTATAGAGGTGAAATTAGAGTTTAGAGTGTGAAGGATCAAAGATGCTCAACCAAATTTTACTTTCCTTAGTTGATTTTTAGAGGGGGATTTCAGAAAAGTAAGCTCTCTACAAACGCAATTGAGTGATACATCCTAAATGATGAACTACAAGCAAGCAATCAATCTACACAAGCAGGGACGAATCTAGGGGGGACGAGGGGGGGCGAGACCCGGGGGGGGGGGGCAAACGATCGCCTCGTCCCTTGACAGCGATGGCTTGTTCGCTAAAAAAAATCACGTGCGCACTTGATCGTAGCTCGTTCGCCCCCCTAATGCCTCTTGGGCCTTTTTATTAACGTGAAGCCTGAGCCCATATACAGTCCATTTGCAAGTTAAAAACACAAAGTCCACGTAAAGAAGAATGCTATGCAGCCCATCGTGGTCTCTTCGATAGAAAAAGGCCATCGTGGAAGGCAAAGTGGCTTGTTAGTTGCAGCCACTACGCACGCACAGATCTAAAAAAACATGTCTATCACTGCTAATCTCTTCCTTTCCAAGCCGCCAGGAACTGTAGGCCTGCTGCGATCGGATCTGTCCATCGCGCTCGCGCTGTCGCGCCGCCATCTAGGAGCGGAGAAGGGAAGGGGACGCCAGGACAGACATGCGTCGATCAACGGACCACGGACAGGTTGCCGGCAGGCCGGACGCATGGATGTGCGGCAACAACATGAGGGGAAAAGGTATTTTATTTTCGCATCAGATTAGTTCGCGGTTTTACAAATTATTGAAGAATAATCATACACTGTAGGCATTAAGAATCAAATTATGTCATTTTCAGTTATTTATTTGTGCTTGTGTAGATGTGAAGAGGAAGAGAGCGGAATCAATTCATATTTTTTAAACCCAGTTGATTCAAGCTCTCAACTGTCGGAATATGATGCTACTGCAAACGATGTGCAACACTTCAATTGATGCCATGGTGTAAGCAAGAAGTATTTAATTTCGAACATTTAGAATTTCATAATACATGATATTTAATAATTTTTCTCTATTGATTGCATCAGGTGGTTACTGTCCAAATCATCTCCCTTCAGAGGAAAGATGAATATGGGGATTCCAAGAACCAAGGTAATAGCTGGAACATAATTTAGTTCTTATGCAAACTCCTAATCAAACAATTATGCCACTAATAAAATTTCATGAATCTACATCTCTTGTGTCGTTGTCTTTCTATTAGTTTGCTATATACCATTGTCCTTTTATCATTGCAAGAGGCGGGTTAGTTCTATTGTGAAATTAGTGTAAAGGGGTTAACCTAAGAAAAAAAATCTCTTGTGCCGTTGTCTTCGCCCCGGGGGGGGGGGCTATGCTCAAATCCTGGCTCCGTCCCTGTACACAAGGCAAGACTAGCAAGCAAGTAATCTCAAAGTTCGCACTATTGTGGTAGTGCTAATCTTCGTTGTAGAGGTGGAGGTCAACGAATGCCCACACGACAACGAATGTCTCACCTAAGGCCAACTCCAACGCACGACCCCATTTGGTACGCATGTATCCGTTTGAGTCCAAACGGACAAAAACGAAGACCCAACGCGCAGGCCCCTCCCATTTTTTTGTCCATTTTGTGCCTGTTCAGACCCACTTTCATCCAAAATTTGCTCGCGACTTTAGTCCGAAGCGGACACAAACCAGACTTTTTCTACATCCCCATTGCCCGGCTATGTCTGCTGCACTCACCGCCTCCCCCACCTGCCATACACCCACCCACCTGGGGGGGGGGGGGGGGGGGGGGGGGGGGGGGGGGGGGGGGGGGGGGGGGGGGGGGGGGGGGGGGGGGGGGGGGGGGGGGGGGGGGGGGGGGGGGGGGGGGGGGGGGGGGGGGGGGGGGGGGGGGGGGGGGGGGGGGGGGGGGGGGGGGGGGGGGGGGGGGGGGGGGGGGGGGGGGGGGGGGGGGGGGGGGGGGGGGGGGGGGGGGGGGGGGGGGGGGGGGGGGGGGGGGGGGGGGGGGGGGGGGGGGGGGGGGGGGGGGGGGGGGGGGGGGGGGGGGGGGGGGGGGGGGGGGGGGGGGGGGGGGGGGGGGGGGGGGGGGGGGGGGGGGGGGGGGGGGGGGGGGGGGGGGGGGGGGGGGGGGGGGGGGGGGGGGGGGGGGGGGGGGGGGGGGGGGGGGGGGGGGGGGGGGGGGGGGGGGGGGGGGGGGGGGGGGGGGGGGGGGGGGGGGGGGGGGGGGGGGGGGGGGGGGGGGGGGGGGGGGGGGGGGGGGGGGGGGGGGGGGGGGGGGGGGGGGGGGGGGGGGGGGGGGGGGGGGGGGGGGGGGGGGGGGGGGGGGGGGGGGGGGGGGGGGGGGGGGGGGGGGGGGGGGGGGGGGGGGGGGGGGGGGGGGGGGGGGGGGGGGGGGGGGGGGGGGGGGGGGGGGGGGGGGGGGGGGGGGGGGGGGGGGGGGGGGGGGGGGAAGCTTAAGAGCATCTACAACCGAACTTGGCAAATTCGACTCCTCAACGCGTCCGTGGATAGTGACCGGTCACGCCTCAAATATTTGATTCTACATCCGGACATCTCAAATTAGAAAACTCAAATCCATATTATTACATGCAACATAAACCGATCTTTAAGCGGAGCTCGTCCGGTTCCGCCGTGTCCATGTCCGGCGGTCGGTTGATCTCCCCAGAGTGTTGGTCCGGTCGTCGGCAAGGTAGAGTAGGGCATGGGACACGAGCCGGCTCACGGGACTCAAGTCGCCGCCATCTCCCATGCCCTACTCTTCCTCGTCAGAGCCCGGAACCCGAACGGTGCTGATGGACTTTAGATCGATGATGAATCTGTCTTGGGACGAGCCGGCGACATCCACCATGATGTGATTGCGGCGCCTGGACTGGTGCACCATACGGGGCGCCGGAGAATGCGACTCCGCCTCGCCGACGTCCACCGCCGCGAGGGTTGCCGCCGTCTCTCTCGCCCGCTGCCTCGCACGGTGGTCACGCCGTGCCATGTTTGAGTCGATGGATGCCCATGGTGCGTCCATGGCCTCGGAGCGCCAACGGAGGGGTTGCGCGTCCTCCACCGCGTTCGGACGCCAGTCGGACCGCACGACCTCCGGTGAGGCAGCGACGACACACTTAGTGCCGGATCCATGCACCATTTGGACAGACGCAATGGATCCCCAATGGAAGGAGTCCGAGCGCTGCCTCACACGGGCCTCCTCCCGGGAGCGGCGGAGCGCAAGCCGAACGGCCATCTCCTCCTCGGGGTCGCGTGGGATGAGCTCGGGGTCGACGGATCTAGAGGTAAAGGACTCGAATCCGCTGCCCGTCATGCCGGAGAAGGCCGGAGCTTGCCAGGCAGGAGCTTGGGTGGCGGAGGCGAGTGTAGGGGTGGAGTGAAGTGGTTAGGGTTTGGTCCGGCGGGCGGATAGGGAAGAATATATGTGGGGTCGGGTGGGCCAGTGTTGACCGGGTTCGATGTGGCGGACGCATCCGGGCGCCACATATCCGCCTCATATTTGGGCTGGGTATGAGGGGTGCTGGTCAGCCCGAGCGCTTGATGTTCGTTTGAGACGTCCGTCTAGGTTAAATTTTCGTGATAGGTCAGTGACAGGGCCGTCCGGCCGGTCGTTTGCGACAGGTTTGAGACGTTTGGCTGTAGATGCTCTAATTAAACTTAACACCGTTTGACTTAAACCAAAATTTACAAGGTTCTCTTTTTCAAAGGGTTCTCTTTTTCAAAGACAGAGAGGGAGTACAGGGCCAGCAACTCGGCCCTCTTGAAGAACCGAGAGGTCTCTGGCATTCCCGCCGAGGCGCCGACTGCTTCCTCCAGCCAGGCCAAACCAGCATGCGCCCGTACATCCCCAAGGCAACCTTCGCCTTCTGCCACTCGCTCCTCTCCTCCCGCTTCCGGCCGTCCGCCGTCTCGCCGGCGGCGCCGCTCCTCCCCGTCCAGGCCCTCCTCACCACCGCCGGCCTCTCCCCGCGCCACCCGGAGCTCTCCCTCGTCGCGCTCAACTCGCTCCTCCGCGTCCTCGCCCGCGGCGCCTCCTCCCAGGCCCACCCGCTCCTCGCCCTCCGCCTCCTCCTCCTCATGCTCTCCCCCGCCTCGCCGCTCCCCGGCCCCGACCACCTCTCCTTCCCCTTCGTCCTCTCCGCCGCCGCCGCGGCCGCCGTCGCCCCGCCCCCCGGGCCGCAGCTCCACGCGCTCCTCGTCAAGAACGCCCTCTTCCCCTCCGACCACTACGTCACCACCGCGCTGCTCCAGCTCCACGCGCCCCGCCCGGACGACGCGCGGAGGGTGTTCGACGAGTTGCCGCGGCGGGAGGCCATCCACTACGACCTGGTCATCGGGGCGTACGCGCGCGCCGGGATGGCCGCCGAGGGCCTGGCGCTGTTCAGGGCCATGTTCGCGGACGGGGTGGCGCCGGACGCCGTCGTGCTCACGACGGCGATCGCGGCGTGCGCCCAGTCCGGCGCGCTGGAGTGCGGGGAGTGGGTGCACCGGTACGTGGAGAGCAACGCGCCTGGGCTGCTCGCGGACGCGTTCGTCGGGTCGGCGCTGGTGAGCATGTACGCCAAGTGCGGCTGCCTGCAGGAGGCCGTGAGGGTGTTCGAGGGAATGCCGGAGCGGAATGAGTACGTCTGGGGCACCATGGTTGGAGCGTTCGCGGTGCACGGCATGGCGAGGGAGGCTGTGGCGTGCTTGGAGAGGATGGCAGGCGAGGACGGGGTGCGCCCGGATGGCGTGGCGGTGCTCGGGGCGCTGTCCGCCTGCGCACACGCCGGAAAGGTTGAAGACGGGCTCAGACTTCTCAAGGAGATGCGCCTGCGGTACGGTGTCACCCCGGGGCACGAGCACTACAGCTGCACTGTCGACATGCTGTGCCGGGTCGGGCGTCTGGAGGACGCGGTAGGGCTAATCGGGACAATGCCGATGACCCCGCTCGCATCCGTGTGGGGGTCTCTCCTAGCAGGCTGCCGGATGTACGGCAACGTCGAGTTGGCAGAGGTGGCAGCCAAGGAGCTTGAGAAGCTAGGCGTGGGCGCCGACGAGGGCGTGTATGTCCAGCTGTCCAACATTTATCTCGACGCCAACCGTAAGGATGACGCGCGGAGGGTGCGAAAGCTGATCGGCAGCCGGGGCCTCAAGAAGGTCCCGGCGTATAGCGCGGTCGAGGTCGATGGTGAGCTAAGCTCGTTCGTCGCCGACGACCAGGCGCATCCGCGGCGCTTCGAGATATGGGACGTGCTTGGGCTGCTCGCAGACCAGATGGGGCTGAAGTCAGGCGAGGAGGACGAAGAAGAAGAAACAACCTTTTCGTTGCGCCCTTGTAGCAATAAAAGGAAATTCGAAAACCATGTAACAGACTAACAAGTTAAGCAGTGAGCACGGAGCAGCAAACGATATATATTCATTTATTATTGCCAAGGAATATGATACTCAGGAAACAACGGGACAGTATTCAGCACCAAACACAAAGTATTTTGTTTCTGAGTTTCCTTTTTCTTTCCTGTTTTCTTCAAATTTTGAGTGCGTCCTCTTGATATATGATGGAATGGTTCGCCAGCACTGCTCGACCTCTTGATCATACTAAAGTTTCTATTTTCCTAAGAGATTCTGTTTTGTTGATTTTTTAGAGATTTTTTTGGCCTTAAAATCTTCAGCCATATTGCCATAATCAAATGCAAGGCTCAGTGAACTATATTATCTTTTGTAGGATTGTTCTTCTGGTATCATTAGGGTTACAATTACTATTTGACTTTAGATTCTTATATTGGTGCACCGTTAACCTGCCCTGTATTTTCTGAACAGCGTAATCAAGGATTTGTTTCGCCCACTGATTGGATCATATACCACTTAGATAACTCAATTACCTGTCATTTTTAACTCCATTATGGTTAATTATCTGCTAATATAACTGAGGTGAACATGCATTGAAGTGTTGTATCATAAGATCATTGGTTGTCCCTTTAAGTGTTCATAATTTGTATAATTATGAATAGGTCAAATTGATGTGACTTACCAGCAAATATTTTAGGAAAGTACTCAAACGTTTCTTGATGCCATATTCCTTTTGATTAATCTGACCCTGAGCTACACATACGAGGCACTGAGTCAGAACTTAACTGGCCTAAAGAGGAGACTGGTCTGAAAAATGAGTAACAAATTAAGTTACTGTCTGGGGGACAATTGTAAATGCCTCTGGGTACTTGCACTGTGAATTTGGATAATCGATGACAACATCAGCTTCTAGAAGGTTAGACATTACACACTCATTGTCTTCAGGCTGAGCTAAGAAGACTGGTTTTTCTTGGATTCATGTACTGTTCCTTACATAGTTGTTTCTTGATCTTAAATATATTGCGATCTCCTACTGAGCTTTTTTATGCTCCAGCAACTAAGTTCTAAATTAACTATGTTTTCTCCTGTTAGAAGCATCTGGATGGTGATCGAAGGGAGGAAGATGGTCCAGACGATGGGGTTGTGAGCAGAGTATGCTGTCATTGTTCGAGACAATGAAATGGCATGAAATCAGGTGTGAGAAAGGCAGTCTGATATTTTTGTTGGTGATTCAATTATGATTACCTGCTCGATCTTTTTAATATGGCATCCCATGTTTCCATTTGAATTACTTGAGGTGAGATAATAGAAAAAATGCAAGTTCTGGATTCTCTCAGCAGTGTGCACTATCTTCAGTAACAGATAATCAAAATCCTGTTAAAAGCTTACGGAGTATAGTTTCTTTACAGTAGAATCTATCTTCACCTACAGGTTGCTTAGTTCAGAGTCATCCATTTCTGATGCTAGAATATGTTGCACACTTGAAGGTGTGCAATCCATACCATCAAGAGGAAAAAGATACCAGGGGAACTTCTGTTTGCAAGCATATGTGGATGTTGGAATGGTTAGTACGGTATGAACCTTTCAGATTAGCTATACAGTGCAGAAGGAAGTATTCAGATACTTACAAATCATGAGTTCTAACAACAGCCTATTACTTCAGAGTGGATATTTTGATCTTCATGGTTGAGACAAACACTTTGATACCAACAAACCAAATTTTCAAGCAAGCAACATAGTGATGTTTATTCCTCCTCCTTAGTGAATTATCATTTAGTACTCCGAAGGAGGAGGAGGAATAAACCCTCATCCATGTAGTATATGTTGTCATAGTAGTTGGTACACTAAAGTGCGAGACTGGTCATTTTCATTATCTTTGACAAGGATTTTTTTCCCCTGTATACCAAATGTCTAGAACCTCCGGGTTTTGCATCTCATAGTGATATTGGGGAAGTCTTTTGAGAAGGATGTGATGATTTCCATGTTATTCCATAATACCCTTTCTCCAGCCCGACCGTTTTAGAACAAGCTTTCCTTTTTTCGCTCTTTCTCTTATCCTTGGTTCATTGCTTTCATAATTGTGGGCTATGTGTGCAGTATACATAATTATTTGCAACCAAAAACAACCCATTATAGGTACTTTTGGCTCATAATTCTTGAAGATTTATGACGGGAAGGACAAACTATTATAAGAAGCTTTACATTCATATCAATATTTACAAGGTAGTACAATACATCCATCCATAGGGACAAATGTGTGATATGAAACCAATCATTTTTCACAAACCACATTCCCTGTGGGATATTTTCTCAAAAGACTTATATATATCGTCAAATTCCCCTGTAAACTTCAACGAGACGGCGTTTTTCCATTCATCTTTCTTTCTCGCAAATTGGCACCGTACGTACATATAAATCGGCACCGTATATAATGCTTCTGCAGTCTGCACAGTTCATGTTGAACTGCAAATAATACATCAATCGCAGCTAGTACTAAATAATCGTACTGTTCACCGAAGCGGGTATCGTGGCTACTAGGCCGGCAGCACCGATGGAGCGACCCTGCAGGTGTTGTAGGACTGGCAATGGCAACACTTTCTCTGTCCCGCCATGCCCGGGTACACCCGGGTCGTGTCCCAGCAGTCGTTGCACACGATCCATCCCTGCACCGACCGCCAAACACATGCCAAAAACCATCAGATTTATATTCCCCTCAAAAAAAAAAAACCATCAGATTTATATAACTGGCTGCTGCTAGAATATTGGTAATGAGTCTGGGTCAGTTGGAGCCCTTTTCTTTAAAAAAATCAAAAGTATATTTCAAATTTTCAGAAATTATGCAGTACTGTTTTCCACAAGTACATATGCATTCTTATTATGTTCCCATAAAATTTCACAAAGAAACATGTTTATTTGAGGGCTACAAAAATGTATGTGAGTTGCAAATGTGGCACTGACCTTTCCCATGTGTAAGAACTTGGCCTCAATCTGACGAAAAAAAAAGAATACCAAAAAAATAAATCTCAGGCCGGGGCCAAGAACATGAAGGGAAAATTCACACGAAAAGGGACCCAAGATGAAATCATGCTGATGCTGTGGATCTTACTGAGGAAATACTTACCTCGGCATCCAAGGCCCTCAAGAATTTCTCCATGTCAAAGATGGACACGGAACACATGGGGCAAGTGAACCTGCAGATACGTCGAGGATAGCGTTATCTATCTATCCAAGCAAGAAGAACAAGATCACACGAAAGGGATGGGATGTGTGGGTAGGGGATGGGCATGGGCGATTACTTGTCGTGCTTGAGCATCTCGTGGAAGCACTGCAGGTGCATGGTGTGGCCGCATCTGAGCACCGACGCCTCCCTCAGGGAGTCGAACAGGTACTCGTAGCAGATCGGGCAGTTGTTCTTCATCGAGTCCTCGATGCAGACATGCTTGTCCCGGAGGGTCACCGAGTAGCACGATCCTGCGGCGGCGGCACCCGACGGATTGAGATACATACATAGTTGGAATCGGAGTGATTCGGACTGTGTCGTGGAAGGATCGTGCTTGCTTACCGCACTTGTGGCAGTGGAAGAAGTTGTCCTTGCCTCCGACTCTGTTGGAAGAAGATATGCATATATCACAGTTTCGGTTAGTCAGCTCGGCAACTTGAACTTTCAGGGCGATGTGTCAAAGTACAACAACTGAATGAAAGTCGAAACTCATTTGTGAATTTTGTGTATAATATTGCATACTTTGGCCTGGTCTCATGTGCTCTCAATCTCCCAATTAAGCATCAGTTCTGAAGATATGGTAGGAGTACCTACCTGCATATGCCGCAGTCTTTGCAGTGGTATTGCTCCTTGTCAACCTGCACAGCAGCAGCAAGATCCCATCAACAACCCAATCACCACCAAATCCAAATCCAAATCCAGCACAGGGACAGGGACAGGAACGATGGATCTCATTCTCACATCGTCGTCGAAGAATTTGCACGCCCGGCAGAAGTACTCCCCCATGCACACGCCGCAGTTGTTGCACACTTGCGCCACCTGATGATCACCAACCAATCAATCTGTTATACCCAAACTCAGCTCTGAAACTAAGCTATTAGCAGCACGTGAAAGAAGAAACTAGGGAGGGAATCGCCGTCAGATGCTAACCGGCTGCTCGGTGTCACAGACGAGACATATAACCTACAGAACAAGGAAAATGTTGTTTTGTTATCGAGAAAGTTGAACAAGGTGAAGTCAAGAAACAAGATATCCGAGCGAGGAAGCAGAGAAATGCGCACCGATTCAACGGCATGGCGGTCGAGCTCGTGCCCGTCTTTCTAAGCCCAACCCAAGCAAGAAGAAGAAGATGCAGATGAAAAGGCAGAGATTATCCAAAGAAAGAAATGTGAGGACCACCAACCAGACCAGAGAGAAGAGAAGAGAAAAGAAGAGAGGTGGAGCAGAGCAGAGACCGTGGAGTCGTTGTGGCAATGGCGGCAGTGGAAGACGTCGTTGCAGCAGGGCGCCCGGATCCTGCACCGCCTCCTGTAGTGCTTGCACCTGCAAGCACACACATACCCCGTCAGCTACTGCTCCAGCCAAGCATGGCAGTTGGTTAGTAGTACGGACAAGCAGGGGCGAGAGGAGAGGCGGACGGACCCGAAGCCCATCTTGGCGAACCCGTGGCGGGCGGCGTCGAGCTCCATATCCATTGGCGAGACTGCTGTTCTTGTCCGGGCTCGACGGAGGCGGCGGCGGCAGCGGCTTCGGATCTGGCTTCTCCTCTGCTCTTGTTGGCTGTTGCCGCGCTCGCTCGCTCGCTAGGAGGAGGGTGAGGAGAGTATTTTTATACTGTCACTGCTGTCTACTGTGCCTACTCTGGTCTGGTGGTGGTGGTGGTGGTGTGCGTTGCCGAGAATGGAAAGAAACGGGAGTCGAGTTGGGGATTGGGTCATAGGAGTAGAAGGAGAGAAGAGACAGGCGCTGTAAAAGGGAGGTTCTTGTTGGCAGGCAGAGCCTTCCTTGCTCGGTGCAATTGTTTTCCCTTCTCACCTTTCCTCTCTTCTCCTCTTCTTCCTCTTCTTCTACAGTTGTATGACTATTGTTTCCAGAGCTCAGAGGATCTAGATAGACCCAGTGGCGAATCTAGCACGAAACTGAAGGGTAGGCTCAAAACATTAAGTTTCTAAGTCTAATTAGCAAATGCATTGCAATTTACATCTTAAACACCTCAGTATAATTATCAAGTAGTATGAATAGCTAAAATAGGATTTTTGGAGGGTAGGCTTAAGCCTATTGAAGCCCCCCTAATGGAATCGCCACTGGATAGACCTACTACCATTTCTTTAACTTATCATCAAGAATTCAAGATCCAGGAGCCTTTGCGCTTCTTCCTTCCCCCTTTTTTTTATTT
Organism: Thinopyrum obtusiflorum; assembly: GCA_036873465.1. Taxonomy (NCBI): domain Eukaryota; kingdom Viridiplantae; phylum Streptophyta; class Magnoliopsida; order Poales; family Poaceae; genus Thinopyrum; species Thinopyrum obtusiflorum. The sequence continues at coordinate 70,115 of JAAAWM010011834.1, forward strand.
AATAAATATGTAGGAGTAATTATCAGCAGCGTTGCTTTTTGTTACAGGAAGGAGGTGGTGGCGTGCGGGCCAAAGATGGAAGCTCCGAAAGCACTCAAGATGACGATTCTTTACTCCTCCGGCGGGTCACTGCATTCTAACTCCACAGCGTACGCGCCAACCCCTCAATCTGAATTATATCTGTCGTCACCGGAGGCGCACGGAAGGAGATCTCTGACCCAGCCGGCTTCCCGTGAAAGTCCGGAATCCTCTGAATCATATCTCATCAGTTTGACTGACGCCGGGGACAGATCCCCAAGCATAAATGCATGGTTGGTTTGTTTATCGGTCCTGTCATGTAAGGTCGACCTGACGCCCCTTCTTTCGTGTTGCAGGCAGGATCAGGATGGCGCAGCTGCAGGCAGGGCAGTACAGTATTCATTCGTGCGGATCGTGAAGCCGAGAGGTAGTCCCTCCCGAGTCGCACCCCCGCGTGGCGGCCGGGAGGCCCCCAGATCCCGCCGGCCGGACTTCCCCTCTCCTCCTCCTCCTCCCTCGCCGCCGCCAAAGGGCGCGGCCAGCGAAGCCTTGCCGTCACCGGCGGCGGCGGGGAATCGGGGTCCTCCCGCCCTTGTGGGGCTGGCACGGGCCGGCGCCCCCGGGCCGGAGCGTGGCGTTGGGCCGGACGTCATGGCGGGTGGTGGCGGCGCTCCGGCGATTCTGTTCCTCCGCGGCAGGTGGCTTTGCGTCACCAGGGACGGCGGCGGCGTGAACTGATCGGTTGGCGGCGGCGCGGCCGGATCTGGGTCCAGGCGTGGGCCTTGGTCGCTGGATTGCGGTTGGCGCGGTGCCGAGTGCGACACGTCGGCGACTGGGTGGATCCGTCGAGATTCTACCCTTGTCTGGTCCTTGACAACACGGGCAACTCCGGGGGAAACCCTAGATCTCTTTGGGATCGAGCAATGGCGGTGCTTGTCCTTCTTTAGGGCATCGTTTTGGAGTTTGCTCCAGTTGAAGGGACCAACAATGCAGCGGCGCACGCCTGGTGGAGCAACTGCCGATGAAAATCGCGCCGACTACGGTCATGGCGGACGATGATGGCGTCTTAGATGTCGTTCCCTTGTCGAGGCATCGTCGTTGCAGTTTGCGTCATGAGGCTCGGGATGCTCCTGGGGAAACCCTATATCTGGGTCTCCCAGATCAGACGATGATGGCGTTTTATCGCTTTCCCTCCTGGGCTATCGTTTTGGAGCAAGGGCTGGCTGGTTGGGACAAGAGGAGGAGCGGTGTTACATCTACCGCAATGCCGACGGCGGATCTCGGCGGCATGGCGCTGCGGAGGTCTGGCGACAGGCGCGTGTTGACGGATACATGCAGGATGGTGGAGTTGTCTGGCGCCGTGGTGGCATCGACGGCAGCCGGGCAAGGTCGAGGCGTCAGTTCCTGCTCTGGAGATGGGCCGGTGAAAGATGGTGGCGGCAGCCTCTGAGAGTGCGCCGGACCGGTGTGTGACCCAGACCCGGTATGTGGCTAGGCTGGGGAATCCGGCTTTAGATGTTAGGCTTTGGTGCGATGTCTGTTTGGTATTAGGCTCGGACAGTCGGCACACCTTCATCAAAGGGATAGGAGTAGCAACAAGTGTTGCCTAGAGGGTGGCCTCGGACTTACTGATGTATTACTCTGCCTGATCTTTGTGAATAATTAATAAAATGGCTGCATGCATCTTTCAGATGCAGAGGCCGAGGGTATATCCTCCTTTTTAAAAGAAAAATTGAAGCCGAGAGGTTTCATACTCATTCATTTCGCCGCCGATCGCTCCATCATCATCATCGGTGTGCATGATGATTTCTTTTCTTTGGTCGATCGGATCGCCTTGCGGCAAAATTTCTTGTTTTGACCCTTTGCACGTATAAAATCGAGATCTGACCCCAGTTTGATTTTTTTTTCGAGATTTGACCCTTTCTCCTACCGCCACGAGGCCCGGCGGTAGGATCCTATAGCCTACCGCCAGCACCTGCGGCGGTAGGAAACTTATCCACGTCAGCAGCGATAACGGCCTCTGTCCCCCTCCGTCACACCCTACCGCCGCTCCTCCTGGCGGTAGGATGTCTGAACCTACCGCCGCGGTCTCTGGCGGTAGGGTGTGGACATATATAAACCGCGGGCCGGCCGCCCCACCCAGCCCCCCCCCCCACCACGAAGAACAGAGCAGTTCGTCCAACTCGCCCCTCTCTCATCCCCTCCACTCCCCCCCTCTGATCTTCATCATTTGTTCACTGTTTTTGCGGATCGAGATGGCCCTGAAGAGAGAAAAGTAAGCTCCTCCGATCCCTCCAATTGGTTTGAGCCAAATAGCTTCCGATTCGTTGCATTATTCGATTCAAATCACTCCCTTTTTGAACTAGATTGAATTTTTTTAACCTAGGATTGATTTAGGTTGATTCTAGATGTTATATTGTGTTAGATATGAACTCTATTCACTAGTTGGTATGGTTGTGTGAAGATGAACCCTAGTTCATATTTGATTTGAATGTTTTTTTTTATATGATGCATGTTGGAGGCATTTGTTGTGATATGATGATGCATGTTCATATGCTATGATGCAAGTAGTGGATGTAGTTGGAGAAAAAGTGTTGGGTCCTCAAGATGAACCTAGCTCATATTTTATTGTTATGAAAAAATTTATTATATGATGAATATTGGAGATTTTGTTGCATGTAGTGGATGTTATATGATGCAAATACTGGATTTTGCCGGGGTAAAAATGGTGAACCCCTCAAGATGAACCCTAGTTCATGTTTTTTGTTTTTTAAGAAAATATGAGATGATGCATGTTGGATGTTGTTGGAGAAATATGATATGATATGATGCATTTGAACCTTGATGAGCCTTTGTTATGCATCTATATGTCCCTAGTTCATGTTAAAAATTATTTTTATATGCTTATGCTTATGTTTATGCAATTTTTTAGGAGGCCATCTCTTGCGGATGACATTGGCATCAAGTATACTATTCTTGACCCTACGTTCGACAAGGGCCATCGTGCCCGTTTTATTGAGAACGGAGTGGTAAGTAACTTTGTTAAAACAAATATTTCAAATCGATGAAAAAAAGTTACTAATTGTTTGGGTCTTCATTTCGACAGATGCTCCCGCCACTGCGGATGAGGGGTCATGGGACGACCGTGAAGATGGAGTACGACGAGCGGTACGCGCCGTTCTACAGGAGAGCCCGACTGCTGGGTTTCGTCCTGCAGTTCAAGCGCAAGCCGCCGACGCTCGTCCACTCAGCTCTCACGGCTTTGATCGATCGGTGGCGGCCAGAGACGCACAGCTTCCATCTTCCATGTGGGGAGATGACGGTTACACTCGAGGACTGGGGGATGATTACGGGCCTACCGCTCGAGGGTCATGCTCTGACAGGACGAGTGGAGAGGAAGAACTGGCACGACAGGGTTATCGCCCTCATCGGCGACTGCCCCCCAGATAAGAAGAACCAGACTTCCGGCGTCCCGCTGCCCTGGCTCCTGAAGTACTGGAGCAAGTGCCCGGAAGAGGCCGAACCCCGGGTGGTGGAGCAGTACGCCAGGGCTTACCTATGGTACCTTCTCACGGAGGTAGTGTTTCCGGACTGCTCTGGGGACACTGCCCTCTGGATGTATCTCGACTTCCTGGCGGACCAGGATGCTGGGTATAGCTGGGGGGCCGCTGGCCTCGCCTACCTATACCGTTCGGTAAGTGAATATCACAACATTGTTTCAAATATCATGGACGTGCGCTGCTTTGGATTTTGGCATCTTATCATCTACACTTGTTTTGTAGCTTGACGACGCAACCCGAAGGACGGAAGCTACGTTCGGTATGTGTGGATGTGTATGGGGCCTCTCCATTTGGATGTGGGAGCGAATCCCGGTGGGGCGTCCGGAGAAGCTTAGAGCGCGTGCATGGACTGACTATGGCTAAGATGGCGACGATGCTCGATACCCGACCACCGCATACGCTTGGGACGTGGTGGGTACAGTCTCGGGTGAATCCAAGGCCTTGTACAAGATCTTCATCAACGAGCTTGATGCTCTGACGCCTTTCCAGGTATAAGACCTAGATTTCGAATGTGGTCGACAACACTTTCACTTGAGCTTACCACTTTTGGTACTAGGTTAACTGGCGGCCGTATATCGACGACCGAGAGTGGGGGTTCGAGCTGAACGTGATGTGCAAGCAGGACCGGCTTCTCTGGCGGTGCATCGTGCCCATGATTTGTGTATATGCCGTCGAGTACCACTTGCCACAGCGCGTTGCCGCGCAATTTGGCAAGGCGCAACGTACACCACCAGGCGGCATCGTCAAAGATACCGGTGGCTTCGACCTGCACTTGTGAGTACCACCGCCCGTTCTCATCGTTACCAACTTTCATTTTGATATTTTACAATCTTTCTTGTGCTTTGCAGGCTGAGCAGGAGGAAGAATCAGTCTATCACCGATTGGGGAGAGCAACATGCCAAATACGTGACTGAATGGAACCAGTGGAAAACTCGCAAAGATGCGGAGAGAAGAGTGATTGACTGGGAGGAGTACTCGGATCACCTGCTGTGGTTCGACGATGGCATCAAGCATCGTCTGCGCCTAAGGCCACAGTGGACGACAGCAGATGCCGAAAGTCTGTCGACGATGACTCCGAGAATGAAGCCTACAATGACAGCATCAGAGAGCTACAGGGCGGATTTAGGGAGTACGGACCCATCATGAATAGAGTGGTAAATTGTTTTTACCTGTTTTCAACCGACGTTTGGATGAAATCAACTTTAGTGCTACTGACTCATTTTATTACATTGCAGTCTTCGGAGCTGAACAAAAGCATTTTTGATGCCTCTGATGCGCTTAGTTCTATCCCCGGGACTCAAGCTAGTGAGAACAAGTTGAGGGGAATGGTGAAGGTAACATGAAGTTCATTTGCTTATGTTCATCATAAAGTTGATCCATATTGTGCTTATTGTTTCGTTCTCTCTCATTGCAGAAGTTCGTCAAAAAATGTCGCAAGCTTGTGGGCCTGCTTGGGTGTGCCACCTCATCCGCTGATGTGATTGCTCCTGCAGCACAGATGCGTAGCCTCGCTTCATCGAGCCAGGCCGCCTCGTCATCTATGGCGGTTCAAGATGACGATGAGGAGGGCGAGGAAGATGATGATGATGAAGAGGAAGATGATGAGGAGGGCGAGGAAGAAGGAGCAGAAGAAGAACATGGTGAAGAAGAGGAAGAGGACGATGAGGAAGAGGACGATGAGGAGGAGGAGTACGATGATCACGACGGACCTCCAGCAACTCAGACAACCCAGCGTGAGAAGAGGAATGTGCCGAAGAAGGATTGGAAGAGTCCATCCCCGTTTCAGAAAGCGCGTCCTACTCATCGCAAGAAGGCGGCCGAGAAGCGATCAAAGAACAACGAGGACCGGACCGCGAAGAGGGGAAGGAGGGACTGAAGTTGATGTTGTGTCGTTGAACTAAAAACTTTCATGTTTGCTTCGTGAACCATATGGATTTGCCCGTCAAACTGTTTCGTGAATTTGCTATGTAAAACTTGGTGAAAACCTTTGTGGATGTCTGTTTGCTATGTATCGCACCTATCTTATTTGTGGATTTGTGGATGTGTGCTTGATATGTCATACATATGCTAAATGTTTACAAGTATTTAATTATTGTGTGCCAAAAATTGAAGACAAGAGAAGTTAGGAGGTGCAAAAAAAGCACTATGGGCCACCCTACCGCCAGAACCTACGGCGGTAGGTCTGTACAGCATACCGCCACACCCTACGGCGGTAAGCCCCCTCCTAGCACGCCTACCTCCTATGACCAAAACTGGCAGCAGCTCAGCGGTAGGGTTGCACACCCTACCGCCAGACACCTTGGCGGCAGGTCCCTACCGCCGAAGGGCCTGGCGGTAGGGTGTGCAACCCTCCCGCTGAGCTGCTGCCAGTTTTGGTCACAGAAGGGGAGCCAGAGTCTCTGACCCTACCGCCGAACCCTGCGGCGGTAGGTTGTCTAGCCCTACCGCCGTGGCCTCTGGCGGTAGGGTTAGGGCATTTATAAACCCAACGGCCCCGCCCAAACCCACCACACCCCTTATCCCCCCCCACCCAGCCGCCTTCTTCTTCCTCTCGCCCCTTTCTCATCTCCTCCACTTCCCCCCTCCGATCTTCTTCGTTTCTTCACGGATTTTGCGGATCGAGATGGCCCCGAAAAGAGGAAAGTAAGCTCCTCCGATCCCCCAATTACTTTGAGTCAAATCACTCCTCTTTTATAGCCTAAGAATGTTTCATGTTCATGTTCATGGTGAACCCTAGTTGATGTTTTTTGATGATCTTTCCTTATGAAATATGATGAAACCCTAGTTGATATTTTTTGAACACATGATGAACCCTAATACAAGCTAGGTTTTTTTGAAGGTGATGAACCCTAATTGAATACAAGTTAATAGGTTTAGAATTTTTGACCATATGATGAACCCTAGGTTTAGATTTTTGTTGGAGATGATGAACCCTAATGTGTGATGCATCCATATGTTTAGGTCTGCAACCGTGGCGCAAGCATCGCCCATTCATCTCCAACACGACCCGTCAGAGTTGCCGCTCCCGTACGTGTACGAATCCTTCCCCGAGATGCTGCAGCCGGTGGGATCTATCTCAGACGAGGTCCTAGAGGCGACGAGGGCAAAGCGGTGGCAGGAGAGGGCAGAGCGTATCATTGACGATGTAAAGTGTTGGTCGCAGAGTGTGAAGGAGTGAAAGAGAGTGATTGCAGAGATGGGGGCAGATCCAACTATCTCCACTGTCCGCCGGGAAGGGACCATTGAAGCTGCCAAGCAGCACTCCAACTAGGAGCTGCGCAATTTAGGCCGGAGAATCTACTTCGAGAGCAATGCGGAGGAGAAAGCCAGGATGCCGCCCCCAAGTACATCGGCGTTCGATATCATCAGCTGGGGAAGGGCGGAGGCGAAAACTCCGGCGGGCAAGGCAAGGTGGGAGTGCTTGAACGGTCGGATGCCGACCAGCGTTCCGCCTCCGCCTGAACCGGTTGATCCGCTGCCATATCTGTCTCCACGGCCAGGCATAACATACGAGGAGCTCTGAAGATGTCTCCCCGCTCTCTAAACTTGTCTTAAGAACTTGTTGCACCGGTTGTTGGCTTTGCGAAAGCTTTTTGCGAAACTACTTGCGTTAGTGGGGGTTGTCAAACTATGTGGACAAGATTGTTATTTGCTATTTCCTACTTGTGAAATTATGTGCGTATTTGTCAAACTATTTGATATTTGCTAATATGTGAGCTCATATTTTGCTATTTGTGAAACTGTGTGAAAGCTGTGATAAAACTAAAAAAAACAATCACAAAAACTTGTAAAAACCCAAAACTACAGTGGGTCAGGCAACCTACCGCCAGCCGCCAGGGGTTCTGGTGGTGGCATGGACGGCCCACTAGGCGGTAGGTTGCCTGACCCTACCGCCGGGTCATTTGGCGGTAGCAAAAGGGTCAGATTTTAAAATATTTCCAAACGGGGGTCAGATCTCGATTTTATACGTGCAAAGGGTCAAAACACGAAATTTTGCCTCGCCTTGCTGCCTTCCCTGCACGCACACTAATAATTGAATGGGTTGAATTGATGACGCCTGGTGGTGTAACCGTAGTGGTGGCGCGCACGAGTCGCCCGGGGATCTCGTGACTGACTGACATCACGTGGGCGAGCATGGCAGCTTGGAATCATCATCCACTGCAAGTTGCGCACCGCACCGGCCATGGGCAGACACGACCAGCTCTGCTCCAGAACCGAGATCGGTCTGGGCTTCGCGCGCACTCACTTGTCACAAGACCAGAGCTGCCTATACTACCTTATTATTTTTAATCGTCGTGCGGACGTGCACACATAGAACGAGCGTCTCGGCGATTCTTACCAAGATACACGCACTTCGACTCCGTGGCGGTTCCCATCAAGCCTCGAGGCTTTCATGTCGGTCCCTCCCGACTCCCTGCAGCATAGTAGTAGCACCGTAGGATCAAGGTTTACAGAGCTTTGTTGTTGGAATACCGAAACGATCACCCGACAGACTGCTACGGGCCACCCACCCCCGCTACGGCCAAAATCACTGGTTTTTTTTTACTTTTGGTCAATATTTAGCGCGATTTAAAGTTTTTTTTTATCTAACCCATTTTGGTACCACCAGTCATGCAGGCGAAAAGGTTTTATCAGAGAAGTCAAGACCTCGAGCGGTGGGGTTTGGTTGACGCCCAAACAACGTGTGCTCGTGGCGGAGCTCTACCGCAGCACCTCGTGGTCGGTGGCGGAGCTTCACCCAAATCGTGGGCGGGCCGGCGGGGCCTAGCCAAGGAAAATTACTACTAGGTTGCTATTCCATAGCCCGATAGAGGAGTTCCTAGTCAACGCCTTAGGCGTCAACTAGGGGTTTCGACGTCCACGCGCCAGCATATACGGACAGTTCCAATAGCGAGCGACGTCATCGCTCGACAGGCGCGCAGCTCATTCGCTTTCGGTCAATGGTGATAGGTCAACGATTGACCAGTTAACCAGTCAACCGTTGATTTATCATGATTTTGATGAATGATGAACTAAAAATACAAAATATTTGCTGCCAACGATCGTATTATATAGGTTTCATCCTTGATGTTCTATCGTTTGCTCACGTACACACATCACAAACTCATAAACAAACGGGATATCTTGACATAACAGTATTAAGGGCATCTCCAACAGCAACCCACAAAAACCTCCCGCATCCGTCCACGGATAGGGGTATTAGTCTGCGGACACGGATGCAGGAGGACGCCATCCAACCATAGCCGCATTTGTCCACCAACAAATTCAAATTCAAATCTACGTTGATCCACACAATGCGCCGGATCACACTCGCGTCGGATCGCATCCCCAATCACAACCAAAAGGATGCAAATATGCTTAGTTTTTACATGTCCGAATCCAAAAGAACATCAGTCTGGCAGTCCATGCATTTCTGCCCTGCTGAACCGGCCATCCTAGCAAGATGCTTCCCGATCAAGGAGGTGCCATCGCTGCCACGTAGGCGGCCTCTGCGTCCGCGTCCACCTCCGCCTCCGCCGCGTTCTCATCTTGCACCGTCGCCAACTGATCTTTCTGCCGCTCCAGCATCTGGTAGCGAAGGGATTGCACGATAATTCTTACGTCGGCATCCAAAGAGTCGATATTCAAGGTCAACATCTTGGTGTCCTCCGCATTGGCGGCGATCTTCACCCTCTTTTCCTCGAGCGCGGCCTTCTTCTCCTCGAGCGCCGCCTTCCTCTCCTCGATCATGGTCCTCCTCTCTTCGAGCTTGATCTTCTTCTCTGTCGCATCCATCAACTGCTTGAACCTCTCCGCCTTCCGCTCCTCCTTGATGTCTGAGCGCCTCACATATGCCTCTTCCTTCTTCGCTAAGATCTCCTCGAACATCTTCGTCAGCTTGGCTGCCGCACCTTCTCGCTTCGCCCTCTCCTCCTCCCACTTCTTGCCCCGCAGATTTCTTCTAACCTTATTCGGCAGTTCTTGGGCTGGGTCGGTAGGGTCACCGGTTTCTTCCTCGTTGGCCTGGGTGGTGGTCTTGGAAATGAAAAGGTTCCACTTTGGCTGCCCATTCAACTTCAACCAACCATGCATGACGGTGAAGGACTTCTTCTTCAACTTCTTGTACACCACACAAGCACGAGTAGGCTACAAAAGTGAAACAATGCATATCCGTCTAGTGAGCAACAAAACTAGAGCATCTCCGGCTAGTGATCAACAAAAGTAGAGCATCTCCGGTTGTGATCAACAAAACTAGAACATATCCAGCTAGTGATCAACTTACTTGCTCAGTGATTTGTGCACCGCTAGGCCACCATGTGATGAGATGCTTCAAGTGTCCATAATACTTAGAGACGGCCTCTTGGATGGTTGAAGGACTTCCACTCACGGTTGCGGATCAACACGTCGGAGTAGGGCGCGAAATGCTTGTGCTCATGGAACCATATGTGAATGTTCCTCCAAAAGGTTGTGCCCTTTTGCTCCGTGCCATGGACAGGATCAAGGCTAGTGGCTCATCCTCCCGCATGTTGAAGCTTTCTCCTCTACCCTTCTTCTTCGGATTGCCGGCTGTATCATCCGGATCATCACCGTCGCCGTCCTCCTCCTCCCCCTCCCCCCCTCCGGATGCTGCTCTTCGTTGGCCCAATGTTGTTGTTGTTGTGTGCCATCGCCGGTCTGGGTGTAGGACTGCTGCGTGGCCGTCTGGGTGTAGGACTGTAAGTGCATCTAGTGCCACCCCTAGTTGGTTTTGGAGTATTGATGACAAACGTAGTTGAGGGACTAATGTGTTTGTGAGAATTGCGGGATAACACAGGTAGAAGTCCCTCATTGATTCGGTTTACCTACCAGAGATGACCCCTAAAAATGTATGAAGACAATGGTGGTTCGTGAAGACATTCACGTTGAAGACAATGACCTGTGAAGACATTCACTTGAAGACTATGGAGTTCGAAGACATAGTTTCTTTCGTAGTTTCATTTTCTTATTTATTGAGTCATAGGAACCACTGTACTGTTAAGTGGGGTCCTAGTGAACAAAGTCAGAAGACTGACGTGATGCTCAACCAAAATCCTATGTCTTCGAGCAAAGACAATGAGAACAAATCTTATCCAGAGTTGGATGAGTCAGCTTTGCTTGTAGCCCAAGCCAAGTTGCCGCGTGTGTTTGAAATCCGACCGTTGGACACGTGTCGGTTCCTTAGTGACCCAGGGTCATTTCAGACATATCATGTCGGGTTGTCTCATGGCTATAAATAGCCCACCCCCTACACCATAAATTGGTGGCTGCTCAGAGTTAGTGCACGGCTTTTGTCATTTGAGAGCAACCCACCTCCGAAGCCTTTGAGAGAGAGATCCTTGCGAGGACAAAGCCCAAAACACCCAGAGCCAAAGAGTGTTGGGCATCACTGAAGTCTTTTTATCTGCGTGACCTGAAGACTTGTTATACTTGAGAACTGTGTATCCTCCAGCCAGTTAGGCATCACGTTCTGAGGATCCAAGAGTAATTGTGGATCGCCGGTGAACGGAGTCTGTGAAGGTTTGGAAGTCTATCTTGAAGACTTACCCGGGTGATTGGGCGGGGACTGGGTGTCCTTAGCTCAAGGGGAATAAGGTGAAGACGTGGTCTTCTGAGTTAAATCTCAGCCTCCCTAACCAGACGTACAGTTGTCACAACAACTGGAACTGGTCTACCAAATCCTTGTCTTCACCGAGCTACTGGTTCTATCCCCTACCTCCTTTACATTTCAGTTTGTCTTCGTGAAGTCTTTGCCTGCCTGCCTGATCTGTTTGACTTCATTGTGCGAAGACTATTACTGTTTGGCTTCATACTATCTTCCATTCCGATCCATACTACATAGCTGCTATTAGTCTTCGTGCTTTCACTATATTGCTTACATGACTATGAGCTGTCTAGTGTAGTTCATCTTCCGCTGCATACCATATAGGTTCTGATTAACTGTTTGTCTTCAAAGACCTCGCGTTTTGAAGACTTTCATAAAAATCACCTATTCACCCCTCCTCTAGTCAATAACTAGCATTTTCAATTGGTATCAGAGCAAGGTGCTCCCTTATTCTGTGTGATTCGGTTTAACCACCTGGAGTTTTAGCTATGTCGACTGCAGGGATAATCAAGGTCTCCGCTGCGTGCCCGGTCTTCGATGGCACTGATTACCCTTACTGGAAGAATAAGACGCGCATGCATCTTGAAGCCATTGACATTGACCTCTGGTATGTCGTCAAGACAGGTGTTCCCAAGGTAGGTGAAGGTGTCACCGCTGCTGATGTCAAGAGGTTTGCGCAACTGGACTCAACCGCCAAGAACATCATCTGTGGTCATCTGACCAAAGGACAATATGGCCGTGTGAGTGCACTGGAAACTGTGAAGCTAGTCTGGGACTGGCTGTCCAAGGTCAACGAAGGCGTCTCAACTCAGAGAGACTCAAGGATTGATGTTCTTCGCAATCTCTTTAACCGCTATGTTCACAAATCAAGGAACTTTTCTGCATATTCTTATGAGTATTATTCACCTCCTGCAAAACTATTTGCTAGGGCTCCAAAGCCAAAGTTCTCAGATGCTGCACTTAGACTTATTGCTTCTAAACCACCCCTGAAGATGTGGGTAGTTAAGAAGAATTAACTTCTCTTGCAGGGAAAGGTCTCCAGCCAGAAATCAAAGATTTCTGACGCTAATGCTGGGGACCTAAACCATCTTGTGGGACGCAAGATAAAGTGCCAGAATGGTCTTACCATTTATTTCATCCCAGGGTTTCTTGACGAGCATCCTATCTTACCAAACAAGAATCTTAACTTTGATAATATGCTTGTTCGCTATATGTTTGTGCTTCACAATACTCTTGGTGAAGCCTATCCCGCTAACTGCACTGTAGGGTATGACTCCGAAAGCTACTGAGTGGATAATGGACAGTGGATGCACTAACCATATGACTGGTGATCGAAGTCTTCTTATGGATTCAACCCTGCGTCCATCTACTAAAAGTCACATCACGTTCGCTGACACTGGTAAAAGCAAGGTATTAGGCCTAGGTAGAGTTGAAATCTCAAAGGATCAACACATGGATAAAGTGATGCTTGTTGAATCCCTTGGATTCAACTTAATGTCTGTCTCAATGCTTTGTGATCTGAACATGATTGTGATATTTGGAAAATATCGTTGCCTTGTGCTTATGGAAACTGACAAATCTCTAGTTTTTGAAGGGTATTGAAGAGGTGATCTGTATATGGTAGATTTCTTCGCAGGACCACAGCTTGTCATATGTCTTCTAGCAAAAGCTTTAGAGTGTTGGCTTTGGCATCGAAGGCTAGGACATGCGGGCATGAGGAACTTGCACACTCTCGCGAAGAAAAAGCACATCATTGGCATCGAGGGCGTCAAGTTCAAGAAGGATCATCTATGTGGTGCTTGTGAAGTCGGGAAGATGACTAGGGCCAAGCATCCCTCGAAGACAATCATGACTACATCACGCCCCTTCGAGTTGCTACACATGGACTTATTTGGCCCTACTCATTACTCTACCCTTACTACCACTGCACATCTTTATGGCTTCGTTACTGTTGATGACTATTCAAGATACACCTGGGTGCACATAATTCTCTATAAGACTGAAGTGCAGGATGTCTTCAGACGCTTCGCAAATCATGCCATGACCAATTATGGCATCAAGATCAAGCACATCAGGAGTGACAATGGCACATAATTCAAGAACACTGGCCTCGACACTTATCTTGATACATTGGGCAGCACACATGTGTTCTCTGCTCCATACACACCTCAGCAGAATGGCGTCGTGGAGCGCAAGTATAGGACTCTTATTGAGATGGCTCGCACTATGCTTGATGAGTACAAGACTCCAAGAAAGTTCTGGCCTGAAGCCATTGATATTGCTTGCCACATCATCAACAGAGTTTATCTTCATAAGTCCTTCAAGAAGACATCCTATGAACTCATGACTGGTAAGAAGCCAAATGTTAGCTATTTCAAAGTCTTTGGTGCTAGGTGCTGGATCAAGGATCCACATCACACTTCCAAATTTGCACCGAAAGCACATGAAGGTTTTATGCTGGTTACGGAAATGATTCGCACACCTACAGAGTCTTCAACCCCTTTCACTATAAAGTGGTTGAAACTGTAGATGTGCGGTTCGATGAGACTAACGGCTCGCAAAGAGAGCACCTGCCAAATGTGCTAGATGAAGCTACACCAAGTGAATCTATGAAGCTAATGGGTACTGGAGAGATCATACCCACCGAGGAACAGCCTGAGGAAGAAATCATCATTTCAGCACCTAATCAACATGAAGACAATGTTGAGTCTGAAGCCAATGCTGGAGATGAAGACAACAATCTGCAAGGGCAAAATCTTCGCCCTGTTCATCCTCGGGTTGCAAATGAAGTCCAAATTGAGAAGATCATTGATAGTATCAATGCACCTGGTCCCCTCACTCGATCAAGAGCTACGCAACTAGCAAATTCCTGTGGTCACTTTGCATTTGTCTCTATATCTAAACCCAAGAAAGTTGATGAAGCCTTCATGGAACCTGAATGGATTCAAGCTATGCAAGAAGAGCTTCAACAGTTCGAGCTGAATAATGTCTGGGAGCTAGTCAAATGTCCTGATCCTCGCAAGCACAATATTATTGGCACCAAATGGATCTATCGCAATAAACAAGATGAGCATGGTCAAGTTGTCCAAAACAAAGCTCGCCTCGTTGCCCAAGGTTACACACAAGTGGAAGGAATTGACTTCAATGAAACCTTTGCTCCTGTGGCTAGGCTTGAAGCCATTCGCATACTGCTAGCCTACGCTAACCACAACAACATTCTTCTGTACTAAATGGATGTGAAGAGTGCCTTCCTCAACGGCAAAATTGAAGAAGAAGTGTATGTAGCTCAACCACCTGGCTTTGAAGATCCAAAGCATCCTGATATGGTCTACAAGCTCAACAAGGCACTATATGGCCTCAAACAAGCTCCGAGAGCTTGGTATGACACTCTCAAGGACTTCCAGAAGAGCAAAGGCTTCAAACCTGGTTCTCTAGATCCCACTCTCTTCACGAAGACATATGATGGAGAACTATTTGTATGCCAAATCTATGTGGATGACATTATCTTCGGATGCACTGACAAGAGATACAGTGATGAATTTAGTCATATGATGCAAGAGCAATATCAGATGTCTATGATGGGAGAACTGAAATTCTTTCTTGGTCTTCAAATCTGTCAACAGAGAAATGGCATCTTCATATCTCAAGAGAAATACCTCAAAGATTGTCTGAAGAAGTTTGGAATGCAAGACTGCAAAGGGTACACGACGCCAATGCCAACCAAAGGCCAATTGGGCCCCGACGACAATGGTAAAGAGTTCGATCAAAAGCTATACCGCTCCATGATTGGTTCTTTATTGTACTTATGTGCATCTAGGCCAAATATAATGCTTAGCGTTTGCATGTGTGCCCGATTCCAAGCAGCACCAAAGGAATCGCATCACCTCATTGTGAAGCGAATTCTTCGATATTTGGCTCACACCCCAACGCTACGTATCCAAAGGGCTCAGAGTTTGATCTAGTTGGGTTCTCAGATATTGATGATGCTGGTGACAAGGTTGATCGCAAGTCCACATCAGGCACATGTTACTTTCTTGGACGATCTCTTGTCTGTTGGTCTTCAAAGAAGCAGAACTGTGTATCACTCTCCACTGCTGAATCTGAATACATTGCTGATGGATCTTGCTGCGCTCAGCTTCTTCGGATGAAGCAAACCCTCAAGGATTATGGCATCAACATGAAGCATGTGCCCCTCTACTGTGACAATGAAATCACCATCAAGATTGCTCACAATCCAGTTCAGCACACGAAGACAAAGCACATTCAGATCCGTCATCATTTTCTCAGAGATCATGTGTTGAAGGAAGACATTGATATCATTCACGTCAACACTGAAGAGCAATTGGCAGATATCTTCACAAAGCTCTTGGATGAGAAAAGGTTTTGCATGCTGCGGTGTGAGCTAAATATCTTAGAATCCTTGAATGTCCTGTGAATGGACACACATCCTAACGCTTATGCATATTGATGACTTAGGTGCGCAACACACGAAGTAACGTATATCTTCAATTCATGAAGACTTACCCTCTGAGTGTGAATACATTAATGTGGAATTTGACTTCGGAGCGCCACGATAATTGTGCATCGTGTCTGGGTCTAATATTTCCTATACGGTGGGTAACGCCACCACCACATTTTCTTGAAGATTTTCGTTTGGCGTCATGATTGCATTATCTTCATATTTGGTTTGTCTTCAACATTGGTTTATCATCAAGGGGGGGGGGGGGGGGGGGGGGGGGGGGACACATATGTTTTTCTGTCCTCTACAGCATTCACTTATAGCTATGTCTTCAAATTGCCGTTTTTCTGCGCTAAGTGAATGTGATCGGACTCTAACCCCTTCTGTGCTTATCCCTCAAATTATCTCTGTCTCTTCATATGCATTCTGTTGACACGTGTCGAATGTCTTCACTGTGTCCTTGTCAGCTGAAGATACAGAGACGCACATTTAAAATTGGTTTTAATGATCTTATTCTTTTTGCCTGAATATCGGAGAAGCTGGAACGACCACCTGACAAACCAGGCGCGCGTGGGGTCGTGGCTCAACCTTCAATAAGTTACATGCTAGCCACGTGTCCTTCAGATGTGAACCACCAGGGGCACCTGCGTAATTGCACTACGCCGTCCCTCATCCTTATAAATACTTCACCCCGCGCGGTCATTATTACCTCTCCCCTCGCCGTCTCGCTCAAACCCTAGCGCCACCGCTAGCATCTTTCATCGTCGGAGATGAAGCGCTTCGCTGCCGCGACCTCTCTGACGTCACGCCGGCTGCGGACATCTTCTTCT
This sequence comes from Thinopyrum obtusiflorum, assembly GCA_036873465.1. Lineage (NCBI taxonomy): Eukaryota > Viridiplantae > Streptophyta > Magnoliopsida > Poales > Poaceae > Thinopyrum > Thinopyrum obtusiflorum. Next base: position 86,582 of record JAAAWM010011834.1, read on the forward strand.
CCGCCGCCGCCGTAGGTGTCTTCCGCCGCCAACTTAGGGCGCGGGAGATTGGACTGCTCGGCCTCCTTCCACTTCGTCTAGCAGTTCATCATGCGGTAAATAAGACTCGCTTTTTACCGCTTATTTGATCCATTGAAACTGTCCACATCTTCCAAAATTTGTTTCTATCCTTCCAAATCTATATCTTTCTGTTTCTGCATCTCATAACTTGCAAGTATGTTCACTTATGCATCACAACTAGTTAGATTCCTCACTTGTACTTATTCATGGATTCGTACAAATCTGGAACCAACTCACATCGGTAAGTGAATGTTTTCGCACTATGAGGTCAATGTCTTCAAACTGATTTATCTTCAAAATCTTTTGAGAATGCATATGACCTCTTCTCCTTCCCTCGCATCTCTAATGCTGTCACAGGTACATGTCCGTGGGAGAATCCCTTGGTTCTCATAGTCTGCATTCATTTGCAGAGTTCTTATAGCATCACATTGAATCTCCAGAAGCCAGCTCTTGTTTGACCAGCAGGTTGAAGCCAAACACTTTTGTGAAGCCTTTCAGTTTGAATCCAATGGCAACAAGCAAACCTGCAAAGAAGGGTGGCAGGCAGCGCCGGGACAACACTGCTTTGTACCTGCCACCAGATATCTATGAGCAATACAAGTCTGACCTAGAGGAAACCTATGGTGAACGCAAGACTCGAGTCCAATGGATTCGAAGATATTGGGCGGAGCAATGGTTTCAGTACCACTTTGTTACACCTGAGTATGCGAAGAAGAATGCTGTGAGGCCCCCATGGGCCGATATTGTGTACAAAAAGCTTCACCCTAAGACGAAGGCTAAAGCCATTGCCAAAGGCTTCTATCCTTTCATGATCAGAGAACCTCAGCCTGAAGATGCTGACCCATCAAGTCTCCTATGGTGTCGCGAGGACGAACTATTTGAACCAAATCTTCAGTTTGCAAGGGCTTCTGCAGCTCAAAACAAGAAGGACCTGGGCATTGACTTCAACCCTGGTCCAGCGGCTCCAAGGCCAGATGGCAGTCGTGAAGCTGAACAGAGCCTCATTGGTCCTTTCAATAGCTTTGATGGGCTTCTCTCCCACATTGCTACACAAAGGGCCACTGTTGAAGAAGCGGCCAGTGAAGACAAACCTGAGGATGTTCCAGAGCCCCCGAAGCCAAAGAAAAAGTCAAAGGCTTCAAAATCTACTGGTGCTCCAAAGGCTTCCGGTGTGAAGCCATTGAAATCTGCACCTCCTGAATCTAGTGTGCAGTCTGAGGACTTGTCTCGCATATCTAAGAGGTCCTCAAAGCCCAAGAAAAACTCAGGGCAAGCTCTTGCACCCACACACATCTTTCGCAATGATGGAGACATTATTGACCTATCAAGCGATGAAGATGTTGATGATGATGCCCTTGAGATGCTGATCAAGAGCAAGCAGGAGGCCCAAATCTTCAATGATCTACCTCTGTTTGATGGTGATATTCTCAAAACTTCATAGAAGAGTGGTTTGAAGATACGTCTCTTACCCTCGATGATCTGCAGCTTCCAATTGGCATCAGCGTGACATTCCAGGGCTACATTGCCAAAGAGCTTGCCATTGTGCAAAAGGTCATTGAGCAGAAGAACAAGATTGACCATGAAAAGGCCCTCTTCCAGAAGCACATGGATCGACTCAGTGTCACTGAAGTGCAGAATTTCAAGCAAATGATGATTGACCTCAAGGCTGAATTTGCCAAGTGCCGTGATGAAGCCAAAGGCTCAAGAGAGCGCCTCAAGCACTATGCAGAGAAATGTGTTCAAGCTCATAATGAAGCCTTGAATAGAAAAGCACTTGGGCGTCCAGGTATTGACCCCAAGCTGGTTGCCAAGAAGAAGAAGCATGCTGCTGTTGAAACTGAAGCTCCAAGGCAGGAAAGACCCAGCATTGTCTTCCCTGCCAGCATGACTGGCTCGAAGCCAAAGGTTCTTTCTGCTGCTTCTGAGCAGAAGAAGACGAAGCAGGTTGAAGCTGAAGTCAAGAAGCGTAAACATCATGATGCTTCTGATACTGCTCCATCCAAGAAGAAGCTGAAGACAAAATCTTCAAAGTCTTCAAAGAAGGACCAAACTGCACCACCAGAGCCGCTGGTTGTTGAACCCATTTATGTCGCATTACCTGCTTCTACCAGCCGTGAGCGTCATCTCGTTGTGCATGAGCCTGCTTCCACAGAGGCTCATGAGTCTGAAGATATTCCAGCTGCTGACTCCACTGCAGCTGCAGACATTGGTCATGAAGACAATGTTGAAGATGATGAAGTCCTTCCTCAGATCCTCCCCAACCCAGTATCATCACCTGCTCCTACGAGCAGTGAACAGATAAGCATTGGCGGTCCCATGACACCAATCACACAAGATGCATTCTGGGAAGAACATCACCCCAACTCTCCACTTCACGAAGTTATTCCTCCCACTCCACCCGCTCATGTCACCACTCCGGTGCTTGAGACCCCGCAAGCTACACCAGAAGACATGGAGAAGACCACTCCTTCACCATAGGCGTCGTCCTCTTTCCGAAGGCTTTGCAGAGGCCCTAGGCCCACGGTCTCCAGGTCCAGCATTCCTGGAGAGGATGTGCAAAACACAAGCTCAATAGCACTCCAAGTGTTTCCTGAAGCCATCCCTTCAGTGACTGCTCAAGAATCTGAAGCCAAAGCGGTTGAAGATATTCCGGTTGCATCAGCCAATGAAGAAAAAGAAGAAGATCGTGAAGTCATACCCCCTACCGTTGAACCGGTTGTACAAGAAAAAGTGTTTGTGCTAGACCCGCCAGTTGTCCAAACAACTGAAGCTCCTGCATCTGATGATGCCAATGCTGCTGCCCCTAAAGCCAATGACACTGTCATGACTGAAGACCACATGCAGCCCGAAGCCCCTCCTCAGTCTGAAGCCCAAGATGCCACTGAAGATACTGTGCAGCCATCCACCTCGGATGTGGTTGTTCCTCCCCCTGTGCCTCACACCATGGAACGTGCGTTCTATCATGGTGAGCTTGTCACTGTTAAGTGGCCAATCTTGATGCCTCCAACTGCTCCAGGTCCCCAATACGACTATCATGTGGAGCAAAGGCCTCAAACGCAGAAGCCAAAGCCCAGGTTGCCAAGGCTTCCAAGTGCTGTCACCACACAATGCGCATTCAGTGTGCTCAGCTTCAGAGAGCACAACACTTTCTTCGACAAGGCCAAGAACCCTTACAAGAAGCCAAAGATCTCATCTGACAGGTTTTGGAGCTACCACCAAAGGAGCTACTATTTATGCATTCTCTACAATCAAGACAGGATTTTTACCCACAAGCGTCTTGACTGTGATGCCATTGCTGGGCTGCCATGCCTCGAAGAAGCCCTCGACTGCTTCTGTGAAGTTGGGCTGCTCTCATTTGCCACTGACAAGGAGCATTGGAATGAAGAGCTTCTTCTGCAGTTCTATGCCACTCTACACATGCATATTAGGCTACAACAGGGATCCAAAGACATGGGTCCTTGAGTGGATGACAGGAGATGTCCATCATGAAGCCAAAGCTCAGGACATCATCGAGCTAACTTCCCTGCCCACTCCTGGTGATCTGTATGAGCCAGTTTGTCCACGTTACACACAAGAACTGCAGAGTGTATTCCATAGGCCTGAGCCCAATATGAGTCAAATGCTCAGTATGATGAAGCCATTGCCCATTGATGCTGAATATCCCAAGGAGTTCTATGTCAAAGACCTCGAGTACCTGCCCCGCACCATTTATCACATTCTGAGGCGTACTCTGTGGCCAATCAAGGGACATTCTCCTAACGCCAAGCTTGAAGGCACCATGAAGACATTGGTCTTCTATATCATCAATGGCATCAGGTTCAACACTCAGGACTTCTTTATCCGTCAGTTGGCAGCATCAGACATTGATCTCTTTGGCCTCAAGTTTTATGCTCCATGGGTCATGCGGCTGATAAAGCTTCACTAAACCATCAACTATCAAGCTTCACCGCGCAACCATGTTGTATTCTTGCCTGAAGTGCACATGTCTCATGAAGCTATTTATCCTATGCCTGCCAAGGAGCCAATACGCGAAGACAATGCCGCCTTTCAAAGCTTCACTCAACCTATTGAACATGTTCATGTGCCAAATCCTCCTGCTCCTGCTGGTCCTCTTGCTGGTCAGCTTCGTCTGCTGCATCGTGCAAACATAAATGCAACAGCCAGCACGGTAGCTCAAAGGCCTCAGAAGCGTGCTCGTGTCCTGAATGACAGAGAGCTTCTGGTATCACTTCACCAGAAGCAGGATAGGCATCATGACTGGTTGAAGCGCCAGATGCAGAGTCTACTCATCGATGTCAATCGTATACGCAATCTTGCAACCAAGAACTCATATTTTGCCCATGAAGCCTGTCGGCGGTCCTGGAAGAGCCTCACAATGCTCTGTTCTGAAGATGATCTTCAAACAGATGGCTTCACTGAGAAGTTCAAGTTTGACTCCAGGGCTCCACAATCAGCAAGCTGGCGTCGCACTCCATCCATTGAAGACTCCGAGTATTCGTCTTCGGCTCCCACCGTTGTTGCGCGAGTTATAGATGAAGAAGATGACGCCACTTCACCAGCTATGGCTTCACTGCATCAGGTCTCTACATCAGGTCCCTCTGCACCGCCCAACTCCACCGTCGACCCTGCTGCTCCAACATCTTCCCCAACACCTCATGGGAACGTGTAGACACTCTATGTCTTCAAACCTTTTTGGTCATTACCGACAAAAGGGGGAGAAGCATATGAGTTGATAGTCTTCAAGCGGGTCCAAATATGGGTCGGGTGCTTAATTTTTGTTAAGTTCTTACAACTCTCATTCTTGAACTGTTGATTTTGAGTTGTAACACTTAAACTTGATGGTCGTCTGTCACTTTTGCTGCTACCGTTTGATGCAATGATAAATTCCGCATGAAGTCATTCTGCAGACGCCCATTTCTCATTGTGCATTTCATTATCTTCATTACATTTGTGTATGCATGATGAATTGTCTTCATAAGTTAAAGAAGATCTCCACAAAGCAAAACCTGCCATGTGCACGTGCATTTAAAGGCAAAACATTTATATGCACATCTTCAGGGGGAGCCTCTTTCAACTTATGAAGCCAATGACCATGTACCTTAACTTTCACATATTTCTATCCCCGTTGAAAACTTCAACTTGTTTTTCATCAATCAACAAAAAGGGGGAGATTGTAAGTGCATCTAGTGCCACCCCTAGTTGGTTTTGGAGTATTGACGACAAACGTAGTTTAGGGACTAATGTGTTTGTGAGAATTGCAGGATAACACAGGTAGAAGTCCCTCATTGATTCGGTTTACCTACCAGAGATGACACCTAAAAATGTATGAAGACATTGAAGACAATGGTGGTTCGTGAAGACATTCACGTTGAAGACAATGACCTGTGAAGACATTCACTTGAAGACTATGGAGTGCGAAGACATAGTTTCTTTCATAGTTTCATTTTCTTCTTTATTGAGTCATAGGAACCACCGTACTGTTAAGTGGGGTCCCAGTGAACAAAGTCAGAAGACTGACGTGATGCTCAACCAAAATCCTATGTCTTCGAGCGAAGACAATGAGAGCAAAACTTATCCAGAGTTGGATGAGTCAGCTTTGCTTGTAGCCCAAGCCAAGCTGCCGCGTGTGTTTGAAATCCGACCGTTGGACACGTGTCGGTTCCTTAGTGACCTAGGGTCATTTCGGACATATCATGTCGGGTTGCCTCATGGCTATAAATAGCCCATCCCCTACACCAGAAATTGGTGGATGCTCAGAGTTAGTGCACGGCTTTTGTCGTTTGAGAGCAACCCACCTCCGAAGCCTTCGAGAGAGAGTCCTTGTGAGGACAAAGCCCAAAACACCCAGATCCAAAGAGTGTTAGGCATCAGTGAAGTCTTTATGTCTGCATGACCTGAAGACTTGTTACACTTGAGGACTGTGTATCCTCCAGCCGGTTAGGCGTCATGTTCTGAGGATCCAAGAGTCATTGTGGATCGCCGGTGAACAGAGTCTGTGAAGGTTTGGAAGTCTACCTTGAAGACTTACCCGAGTGATTGGGCAGGGACTAGGTGTCCGTAGCTCAAGGGGAATAAGGTGAAGACGTGGTCTTCTGAGTTCAGTCTCAGCCTCCCTAACCAGACGTATAGTTGTCACAGCAACTGGAACTGGTCTACCAAATCCTTGTCTTCACTGAGCTACTTATTCTATCCCCTACCTCCTTTACATTTCAGTTTGTCTTCGTGAAGTCTTTGCCTGCCTGCCTGATTTGTTTGACTTCATTGTGCCGAAGACTATTACTGTTTGGCTTCATACTATCTTCCATTCCGATCAATACTACATAGCTGCTATTAGTCTTCGTGCTTTCACTATATTGCTTACATGACTATGAGCTGTCTAATGTAGTTCATCTTCCGCTGCATATCATATAGGTTCTGATTAACTGTTTGTCTTCAAAGACCTTGAGTTTTGAAGACTTTCATAAAAAATGCCTATTCAACCCCCCCCCCCTCTAGTCGATAACTAGCACTTTCAAGGACTGCTGCTGCTAGTAGTTGCCTTACTGGGTGGGATCTGAGTCTTCCACCTGCCCGTACTCACAGCCCCCTCCTCCACCCTCGCCCCCATCATGGATGATATCGAGAATCTCCCTGTCCGCATCGTACGCTAGCTCCCCCGCTCTCAGCATTGCAGCAAATAGCGCGCGGGCACCCATCTGCTCTCCGCCTGCCGTCCTCGCCCGGACGAGCGATGGCGAAGAATACTCGGAGAAGAGAGGCACCGCGTAAACATTGACAATGCAAGGAATCGTACCAGCGGGGCTTGCACCCATCTACTTGGCAGCGTAGTAGTAAGGAGGCTTGTAAGGCTCCGGCCACGGCGCCGTCTATACTATGGTCGCGCCCATCTGGCGGCGTCCGCCCCGGCCTCGCCTCTCGCCCCGTCTTCCACGCCCATCGCCACCACCAGGCCCATTGGCGGCCAGACGCTTCCTCATCTTCTCCACCTTTGCGGCCTTCGCTTTGACGCGATGATTTTGCCGCGTCTCCGAGTTGATCTTCCGGGTGAGCGTGATGCTCGGATCCTCCGGCACCTCCGCCGCCTCCATCTTCGATAGGTTCTCCGACGGTTTCATGCGTCGACGGCGGAGGGCAGGAGAGGGTGGGAGAAAAGAGCGGGAATTGGATGGGGAGCGGTGGGGCGTGGAAGAAGAGAGTGGGGGATTTTGGCGCGGAAACAGCGCGAGATGCTACAAAAGCGCGGGCTCAGCCTTCCTTTTGGGTGGGTCAGGGGGTGGAGAGCGACGTTTTGCGTGTCCGGACTCCCGCAAACATTCCCCATGTCTGTCTCCAGTTTGCGAGAAAAATCGTGTCTGGACCGCTCCGCAGACCGATACAGGTTGGCGTTGGATGGCTTCCGCGGTCCGGACGGTTGCGGAAGGTTTATGGGTCGGCGTTGGAGATGCCCTAATGATACATTTTTTACATATGACAAAATTTGTGCATTTTGAAAATGGTATGGAAAAACAAGCATTGTGAAGGCTCCATTAACATACTTCAGTGAAGAAAAGGAATACAACGGAGCTTTTTTTGCAGGAAACTGTCGATCTATTCATCTTTAATCATGGCCGTACAACAAACACCAGAAATAATAAAAATTACATCCAGATTCATAGACCACCTAGCGACGACTGCAAGCATTGAAGCAAGCCGAAGGCGCGTGATGACCCACAAGTGTAGGGGATCTATCGTAGTCCTTTCGATAAGTAAGAGTGTTGAACCCAACGAGGAGCAGAAGGAAATGACAAGTGGTTTTCAGCAAGGTATTCTCTGCAAGGACTGAAATTATCGGTAACAGATAGTTTTGTGATAGGATAAATCGTAACGGGTAACAAGTAATAAAAGTAAACAAGGTGCAGCAAGGTGGCCCAATCCTTTTTGTAGCAAAGGACAAGCCTGGACGAACTCTTATATGAAGCAAAGTGCTCCCGAGGACACATGGGAATTGTTGTCAAGTTAGTTTTCATCATACTCATATGATTCGCGTTCGTTACTTTGATAATTTGATATGTGGGTGGACAGGTGCTTGGGTGCTGCCCTTCCTTGGACAAGCCTCCCACTTATGATTAATCACTCTCGCAACCATCCGCAACTACGAAAGAAGAATTAAGGTAAACCTAACCATAGCATGAAACATATGGATCCAAATCAGCCCCTTACGAAGCAACGCATAAACTAGGGTTTAAGCTTCTGTCACCCTAGCAACCCATCATCTACTTATTACTTCCCAATGCCTTCCCCTAGTCCCAAATAATGGTGAAGTGTCATGTAGTCGACGTTCACATAACACCACTAGAGGAAAGACAACATACATCTCATCAAAATATCGAACGAATACCAAATTCACATGATTACTTATAAGAAGACTTCTCCCATGTCCTCAGGAACAAACATAACTACTCACAAAGCATATTAATAATCATAATCAGAGGAGTATTAATTATCATTAAGGATCTGAACATATGATCTTCCACCGAATAAACCAACTAGCATCAACTACAAGGAGTAATCAACACTACTAGCAACCCACAGGTACCAATCTGAGGTTTTGGGACCAAGATCAAATACAAGAGATGAACTAGGGTTTGAGAGGAGATGGTGCTGATGAAGATGTTGATGGAGATTGACCCTCCCTCAATGAGAGGATCTATGGTGATGACGATGGCGATGATTTACCCCTCCCGGAGGGATGTTTCCCCGGCAGAACAGCTCCGCCGGAGCCCTAGATTGGTTCTGCCCAGGTTCCGCCTCGAGACGGCGGCGCTTCATCCCGAAAGCTTCCTTATGATTTTTTCCAGGGTAAAAGACACCATATAGCAGAAGATGGGCACCGTAGGCCTGCCAAGGGGCCCACAAGGTCGGGGGGCGCGCCCAGGGGGTAGGGCGCGCCCTCCACCCATGTGGCTGGCTGGTGCCCCCCTCTGGTGCTTTCTTCACCCAATATTTTTTATTAATTTCAAAACTGATCTCCGTGAAGTTTCAGGACTTTTGGAGTTGTGCAGAATAGGTCTCTAATATTTGCTCCTTTTCCAGTCCAGAATTCCAGCTGCCGGCATTCTCCTTCTTCATGTAAACCTTGTAAAATAAGAGAGAATAGCCATAAGTATTGTGATATAATATGTAATAACAGCCCATAATGCAATAAATATCAATACAAAAGCATGATGCAAAATGGACGTATCAACTCCCCCAAGCTTAGACCTCGCTTGTCCTCAAGCGAAAGCCGATATCGATAAATATGTCCACATGTTTAGAGATAGAGGCGTCGATAAAAATAAAATACGGACATGAGGGCATCATGATCATCTTTAGAACAACAACATATATTGTCATATAATTTCTTATGACAAAGTAACAATTCATTCACAAGGCAAAGTACGAATCATAAACTTCATTGAAAACTAACAAACTATGATCTCAGTCATTGAAGCAATTGCAATTTATCATAACATCGGAAAGAGTCAATGTAAGAGCTTTTCAGCAAGTCCACATACTCAACTATCATGTAATCTTTCACAATTGCTAACACTCATGCAATACTTATGGGTACAAAGTCTCAATCGGACACAGAGAAAGATATGGGCTTATAGTTTCGCCTCCCAACCTTTTACCTCAAGGGTAATGTCAACAATAATACTTTATGAAAACCTACATCCGAGTGGATATATATATCCGGATCTCTCCAACACATAGAGCTTGCAAAAGTAAAAAAGTGTAAAAAGGAAAGGTGATGATCACCATGACTCTTGCATAAGTGTAGGAGATAAAAGTAAAAGATAGGCCCTTCGCAGAGGGAAGCAGAGGTTGTCATGCGCTTTTATGGCTGGATGCACAAAATCTTAATGCAAAAGAACGTCACTTTATATTTCCACTTGTGATAAAGACCTTTATTATGTAGTCCGTCGCTTTTATTTATTCCATATCACAAGTTCATATAAAGCTTATTTTCTTCACACTAATAGATCATGCATATTAAAAGATCAATTTTTATTGCTTGCACCGATGACAACTTACTTGAAGGATCTTACACAATCCATAGGTAGGTATGGTGGACTCTCGTGGCAAAACTGGGTTTAGGGAAGTTTGGAAGCACAAGTAGTATCTCTACTTGGTGCAAAGAATTTGGCTAGCATGAGAGGGAAAGGCAAGCTCAACATGTTGGATGATCCATGACAATATAACTTCTATTCGGATATAAGCAAACATAACCTATTATGTTGTATTCCTTGTCCAACATTAACTTTTTAGCATGTCATATTTTAATGAGTGCTCACAATTAAAAAAGATGTCCAGGATAGTATATTTATATGTAAGGCCACTCTTTCTTTATTACTTCCTATTAATTGCAACAATGACCAAAACTATGTTTGTCAACTATCAACAAATTTCATTCATCATACTCTTTATATGTGAAGTCATTACTCTCCATAAGATCAATATACGATCTTTTTACTTCTTTATATTCTTTCTTTTATTTAATTCCCTCAAGATCATAGCAAGAAAGCAAAGCCCTTATCTCAAAACTACTCTTTATTATATATCTCATGGACTCGATTACATAAAGGGATCATAAGGCAAAACCCAAAACTAGATCATACTGAAAACTTTATTCTACTAGATTAAGATATAACCAAAAGGATCAAACTAAGAAAAATGATAAAGGTAAATATGTGATGGTGATACGATACCAGGGCACTCCCCCAAGCTTGGCAGTTGCAAATGGGAGTGCCCATACCCATGTATTTAGATCTCTTCCTTTGGAGGTGGTGATGATGGAGTTGTTGATGAAGCAGGTTTGTCGTCCATCTTCCGAGGCATAGGCTCACCATCATAGAAATATGAGCGGGTCTCCGGGATCCTCGAATCTGCAGCCAAACTCATCCTCTTGAATCTATATTCATACTCACAGTTTTGGTTTTGCAGGTCATAGATCTGGGCTTGGAGATGCTCGATTTTCTCATGAAGCCTGAAGATGGCCTCCTCAATGCTCTTGGGGTCCATCTTGTGCTTGTTGGTGAACTCCGTGATCATCATGTGGTTGGCGTTGAGTCCATGTTCCACCATCCCTTTACACTTGAAAACCTGCTGCTCCATTGTTTCGAGTCTTGTCTCCACGCTTCCGGTCTTCTTCGGCCCCTCAACATCGCGGATGTGCAGCACCCCCTCACGCATCTCAATGGCTTGAGGGTGTCGCAGCACCTCCGCAAAGGTAGGGGTTGATGACCTTCTCGAAAAACTTGTCCTTGGGGGCGCTTGGAGACGTCATGGCGATCTAGATTTGTCAGAAAAACAGCTCGAAACAAAAACAGGAGATAATGTCGTGGTACGGTGGTCAAAACTTTCGGGAGATTATATAATACATTTTTACCGACCATAAGAAGTGTTCTGCGAGAAAACAGAGTCCGGAGGGCACACGAGGTAGCCACAAGGTCGGGGGGCGCGCCCTCCACCCTTGTGGTGGCCTCGTGTCTCTTTCGGACTACTTTTAATTTTCCTATTTTTTTAAATATTCCAAAACAGAGAAATTTTATCATTGGAAACGTTTAGGAGTCGGTGTACTTACCGTACCACATACCTATTCCTTTTCGGAGTCTGAAACGTTCTGGAAAGTGTCCCTTATATACTCCTCCGGTGTCACGGTATCAATTATATTGGTCTCAACATTTATGGGAGTACCTGAGATATAATGTTTGAGTCTTTGACCGTTTACCACCTTCGGATTTTTACGTGCGGCATTGTTAATTTTTATGGCACTGGAACGATAGACCTGCTCGATGATGTAGGGGCCTTCCCATTTAGAGAGAAGTTTTCCTGCAAAAAATCTTAAACGAGAGTTGTATAACAAAACATGATCACCTACATTCAACTCACGCTTTTGTATCCTTTTGTCATGCCACCTTTTAACTTTTTGTTTAAACAACTTAGCATTCTCATAGGCTTGGGTTCTCCATTCATCAAGTGAGCTAATGTCAAATAACCTCTTCTCACCGGCAAGTTTGAAATCATAGTTGAGCTCTTTAATAGCTCAATATGCCTTATGTTCTAGTTCAAGAGGTAAATGACATGTTTTTTCATAAACCATTTTATACAGAGACATCCCCATAGGATTCTTATAGGCAGTTTTATAAGCCCGCAGAGCATCATCAAGTTTCTTAGACCAATTCTTTCTAGATCTATTAATAGTCTTTTGCAAAATTAATTTAATCTCTCTATTGCTCAATTCTACTTGACCACTAGACTGAGGATGATATGGAGATGCAATTCTATGATTAACATCATATTTAGCCAGCATTTTACGGAAATCACCATGAATAAAATGTGAACCACCATCAGTCATTAAATATCTAGGGACTCCAAACCTCGGAAAAATAACTTCTTTAAGCATCTTAATAGAAGTGTTATGATCAGCACTACCAGTTGGAATAGCTTCTACCCACTTAGTAACGTAATCAACAACAACTAGAATATGTGTATACCCATTAGAGGAAGGAAAAGGCCCCATGTAATCAAAGCCCCAAACATCAAATGGTTCAATAACAAGTGAATAATTCATAGGCATTTCCTGACATCTACTAGTATTACCAATCCTTTGGCATTCATCACATGACAAGACAAACTTACGAGCATCCTTGAAGAGAGTAGGCCAATAGAAACCTGATTGCAATACCTTATGTGCAGTTCTATCTCCAGTGTGGTGTCCTCCGTAAGACTCGGAGTGGCACTTGCGTAGGATATGTTCCTGTTCATGCTCAGGTACACAACATCTAATAACACCATCTACTCCTTTATAAAGGTGTGGGTTATCCCAGAAGTAATGTCTTAAATCATAGAAAAACTTTTTCTTTTGCTGGTATGTGAAACTAGGTGGTATGAATTTAGCAACAATATAATTAGCATAATCAGCATACCATGGAGCATTACGAGAAGCATTTATGACATTTAATTGCTCATCAGGAAAGCTATCATCAATAGGTAGTGGGTCATCAAGAACATTTTCTAACCTAGACAAGTTATCGACAACGGGGTTCTCAGCTCCCTTTCTATCAATAATATGCAGATCAAATTCTTGTAGTAAGAGAACCCATCTAATAAGTCTAGGCTTAGCATCTTTCTTTTCCATAAGGTATTTAATAGCAGCATGATCAGTGTGAACAGTTACTTTGGAATCAACAATATAAGGTCTTATCACATGCAAAAACAACTGCTAAAAATTCTTTCTCAGTAGTAGCATAATTTCTTTGGGCACTGTCTAGAGTTTTACTAGCATACTGAATAACATTTAATTTCTTATCAACTCTTTGTCCTAAAACAGCACCAACAGCATAATCACTAGCATCACACATAATTTCAAAGGGTAGGTTCCAATCAGGTGGCTGAACAATAGGGGTAAAAATCAAGGCTTTCTTAAGTATTTCAAATGCTTCTACACAATCATCATCAAAAACAAAAGGAACATCTTTTTGTAAGAGATTAGTGAGAGGCCTAGAAATTTTGGAGAAGTCTTTAATAAACCTCCTATAGAAACCAGCATGACCGAGGAAACTTCTTATACCTTTGATATCCTTGGGACACGGCATCTTTTCAATAGCATCCACTTTAGCTTTATCAACTTCAATACCTCTTTCAGAAATTTTATGCCCCAGGATAATACCTTCATTAACCATAAAGTGGCACTTCTCCCAATTCAAGGCAAGATTAGTTTCTTCACATCTCTGCAAAACTCGATCAAGGTTGCTTAAGCAATCATCAAAAGAAGTTCCGTAAACGGAGAAATCATCCATGAAAACCTCAACAATCTTTTCACAAAAGTCAGAGAATATAGCAGTCATATATCTTTGAAAGGTAGCAGGTGCATTGCATAAACCAAAAGGCATACGTCTATAAGCAAAGGTACCGAAAGGACAAGTAAAAGTTGTTTTCTCTTGATCTTCCTTTGACACAGGTATTTGAGAGAAACCAAAATAACCATCTAGAAAGCAAAAATGTGTGTGTTTAGATAATCTTTCTAGCATTTGATCAATAAAAGGTAGACGGTAATGATCTTTTCTAGTAGCTTTATTCAATTTGCGGAAATCAATTACCATTCTATAACCTATAACAATTTTTTGTGGGATCAATTCATTCTTATCATTTGGAACAACAGTAATACCTCCCTTTTTGGGGACACAATGAACAGGACTTACCCATTGACTATCAGCAATAGGATAAATTATACCTGCCTCCAGGAGCTTTAGTATTTCATTCTTTACCACTTCTTTCATCTTAGGATTTAACCGTAGTTGATGATCAACAACCGGTTTAGCGTCTTTCTCCAATTTTATTTTGTGCTGGCATAAAGTGGGACTAATGCCCTTAAGATCATCAAGACTATATCCAATAGCGGCATGATGCTTCTTCACAGTTTTCAATAATTTCTTTTCTTCATGCTCTGAAAGGTTAGCACTAATAATGTCGGGGGAAACGACACCTATGGGATCCCGGGGGAATCCCTTCTACGGTTGGCGGGGGCGAAGAGCTGCGCAAAGAGCAGGTCTAGCGATCAACGCGAGGGGATTTTTACCCAGGTTCGGGCCGCAAATGGTGCGTAAAACCCTAGTCCTGCTTGTCTGTGTTTATCTTGTGTTCTTCAGTTCTTGGACTAGCTACTATGCGTGCCCAGTCCAAAAAGTCCGAATCCTTCCACAGTACGCCTCGGGCCTCCTTTTATATGTCAAAGGGGTCGCCACAGTGGCACACAGGAGGTGGAAAGTGTCTACAGTGTACAAGTTTATCGCCTGACACCATAGGACAAACGCATTTAATGCGCTGCCTACGTGCCCTCTTGCTTTATCGGGGACGGCAATAGAGCTCGTCCCGTCCGTCGCCGCCTCGCCTTGCTTCGACGCGCGTCCAAGCTGACGAGGCATGCAGCGCCATGCTGGTTGGCTAGTTGTTGTGCTGGTGTGGTGATAGGGTCTTCACAAAGATATGCATGCCACCACGCAGGTGCTTGACTAGTTGGCCTAGAAGCCGCATGCTGCCACACGGGCGCTTGCCTAGTTGGCGGGCTGGTTGCCGCGTCGGGGCGGCCGCGGGGCAGCGAAGCTTTGGTAGGTGTGGGCCTGGCCGCGGCCCCGCAGATGCCCCCGGCAAGGGTCTTGCCAGGGTCTCGCGGCCGTCCTCAGCAAGGATCTTGCCGGGGGTCTTCGGCCATCCCCGGCAAGGATCTTGCCGGGGGTCTTCATCTTCTGGTTCTTCTCTAGACTTGCAGGCCTTTGGTCTTCACAAAGATCTGCATGCCACCACGCAGGCGCCCCTGAGTCTTGGTCTCGACGTTGTCGATGGTGTCAGGACTCTCAGGCTCAAGGGTGGCGGCCTTGCTGGTGTTGGGCAAGTTGCCCCGGCAAGGGTGTTGCCGGAGGAAATCCATCTTGCCCCTTTGCCCTTCATGCCTCTGGCTTGAGTGCTGCCCTGGCAGCCTCGTACCTTTCCTTCCTCCGCCCCGCCAAGCATGGCCCACTACTAGGAAAATGCTTATACGTAGACATTTAGCAGTAGCGTTGGTTAGAGACCCCACGCTACTGCTATTTAGCAGTAGCGCCGGACAACACCAGCGCTGCAAGCGCACGTTAGCAGTAGCGCGGGATTTCCCGGCCAGCACTGCTGTTGATGGGCCACGCTCTCGGCCCCCTGTTGCAGCTTTAGCTATAGCGCTGGGCCTCCTCCCCCGCGCTGCCGCTAAGCCCACCTCTACTTCCTCCCGCGCCGGCCCGTGCGCCCCTCCCCTCTCACTCACTCACACCCACACGCTCACAGGGGGGGGGGGGGGGGGGGGGGGGGGGGGGGGGGGGGGGGGGGGGGGGGGGGGGGGGGGGGGGGGGGGGGGGGGGGGGGGGGGGGGGGGGGGGGGGGGGGGGGGGGGGGGGGGGGGGGGGGGGGGGGGGGGGGGGGGGGGGGGGGGGGGGGGGGGGGGGGGGGGGGGGGGGGGGGGGGGGGGGGGGGGGGGGGGGGGGGGGGGGGGGGGGGGGGGGGGGGGGGGGGGGGGGGGGGGGGGGGGGGGGGGGGGGGGGGGGGGGGGGGGGGGGGGGGGGGGGGGGGGGGGGGGGGGGGGGGGGGGGGGGGGGGGGGGGGGGGGGGGGGGGGGGGGGGGGGGGGGGGGGGGGGGGGGGGGGGGGGGGGGGGGGGGGGGGGGGGGGGGGGGGGGGGGGGGGGGGGGGGGGGGGGGGGGGGGGGGGGGGGGGGGGGGGGGGGGGGGGGGGGGGGGGGGGGGGGGGGGGGGGGGGGGGGGGGGGGGGGGGGGGGGGGGGGGGGGGGGGGGGGGGGGGGGGGGGGGGGGGGGGGGGGGGGGGGGGGGGGGGGGGGGGGGGGGGGGGGGGGGGGGGGGGGGGGGGGGGGGGGGGGGGGGGGGGGGGGGGGGGGGGGGGGGGGGGGGGGGGGGGGGGGGGGGGGGGGGGGGGGGGGGGGGGGGGGGGGGGGGGGGGGGGGGGGGGGGGGGGGGGGGGGGGGGGGGGGGGGGGGGGGGGGGGGGGGGGGGGGGGGGGGGGGGGGGGGGGGGGGGGGGGGGGGGGGGGGGGGGGGGGGGGGGGGGGGGGGGGGGGGGGGGGGGGGGGGGGGGGGGGGGGGGGGGGGGGGGGGGGGGGGGGGGGGGGGGGGGGGGGGGGGGGGGGGGGGGGGGGGGGGGGGGGGGGGGGGGGGGGGGGGGGGGGGGGGGGGGGGGGGGGCTGGTACTGGGTTGTGCTACCTTCTGGTGAGCGCAGCTTAGTGAGGAGCCAGCCCGTCGTCGACCCGGAGCTTCTTTGGTGGCGGTCACATGGGCCTGCATTGGTGCAGAGGCTTGAGTCCCCCGCGCAGGTGGTACAGCACCGTGTCATGGAAGAGGACGCGCACGTCCAGCGCTACATGGTTGCGTTGGCGGACGGCAGGTTCTCCAATACCTGGCAGATTCTTTGGGGATCTCCCCGGAGCTATGATCCTGTGATGGTTCCTTCTCTTTGGGTGTCCACCGCGGCCCACTGAACCTAGAGGAGCTATTATTCGAGATGTATTAGTGATATTATATGATGATCTTTGCTACAAACTACTATATATGTATTCGATGATGGATTATTAATTACCTATTAGTTATTTGCTTATTGAATGCAAAAGATGAGCGCGGTTTGTGCTACAAACTACTATATATGTATTCGATGATGGATTATATGATGATCTTTGTTACAAACTAGGTTCGATGATGATCTTTGCTACAAACTACTACAAACTACAAATTTTAGGTGTTTTAGTTGTTATATGATGATCTTTGCTACAAACTACTATATATGTATTCGATGATGGCTTATTAATTACCTATTAGGAAATGTCTGATGATGAAAGGGAATTCGCTATGTGCGAGTACTGCGAAGATGAGCGCGGTCTGTGCGACAGGCCTCACCTGGTAGAAGGTCGGCGCTTCAGCATCAAGCTCCAAGAGACCTTCGATGTTGAAATGGTACGCTACGATGACAAGTGTTTTTGTTATTTTTTGCACGACTTCTCTGCTTCTTCAATGTGTAATTTCCATCTTTTACAATTCGACTAGCTTATCCCATGCCATGCAAGACGCTATGTCTTGGAGAAGATGGGTTTTGAAGATCATGAAAGCATGGAGACAAAGATAATTCAACTAAGGACCCATCATGGTTATGATTTTGCTGTAAATCTATACAATTTTGTGAACTCATCCAATTTTGGTTGCTTGAATTGGGAAGCCCTTTGCAAGGCGTGTGATTTTCATGAGGGTATGCTTCTCACCTTCGATCTTGGTGATCCTGACATCGACGAAAAGAATATGACCATTTGGGTCCTTGTTGACACGCTTCCAGTTCTACCGCTGTGTGAGTTTCTCAAACATATTTATTAAGTAATTTATATTGTTTATTTCAAAATATTTGACAGCTTATTTCCATTGACAGCTTATTTTCATTCTTCAAAAAATGTACGGAAGATGGTAGACAGAACCTACTACTACAATGATGAAGCACAATTAACTTATAAGGAGAAAGATGGTCTTATCGCATTTTTTACTGATCTTGAGAATTACAATATCTATTATCAAACTCCCCACATTATGGTCAATACGTGCCACTAGTGCACGTGTTGAACTACGGTAACATCAATGGAGATAGCATGGTAAGATTTTCTACTATTACGACATCCGTGCATCTTTTGCATAAATTCTTCTAAAACTAAACTACATTGCTAACTACAAAGTTATTACTATGTTTTTGAACAAAAAATCCTGATGGATTGTGTGCCTCATCTGATGTTGCCGAGAGGTCGCATTGATGTTATGAGCTTACGGCCACCACGGCGAGGTCAGCCGCAGTATCCACATCACTCCTATCCATACCGGATTTCTAAAAGCGAGGAAGCCATGATAATAAATGATTTCAAAAAATGTTTCGACCATCGTAGAGAGCTACTTGGAAGCAACATTGTGCGTAGGCCAAGACTTGGAGACAGGATGATCTCCATTCTTTATTATGGAGAGTCCATTTTCCTTAATGGAGAGTCAATGCCTATCTTGTTTTATGATATTTTACCTAAGAGAGGGTAGAGTAGGTCCTATGAGAGGAGTAGGACGTAGCTAGAATGTGTTATTATGTGCTACAATGTGTTAGAGTTGATGATGATGATGAGGAGTTGTGATTATGACTAGTGACCAACTTGTTATATGATGTCTCATTGACGAACATTGTTTGGTGGTGATGACAAGTGGTAATGAATATGCTATTTAAACAGACTAGTTCATGATGAGTTGTTATTGTATAAAAGATATATCTGTTTAAACATGTACAGTGCCAAAATGCAAAAAAAAACATAAATTTTAGCAGTGGCACGGGCCAAAATATTACCAGCAGCGCTCATTTACCAGTAGCGCTTTCCAGTGCCGCGCTACTAGTATCTGAACTTACCAGTAGCGCTGGCCTAAACAAGCGCTACTGCTACAAAATAGCTGTAGCGCCGTAGCAGTAGCGCTGGCGCCCGCGCTACTGGTAGCTCAAAAACCAGCGCTACTGGTAAGGTTTTCCCTAGTAGTGGCCGTAGGTGTGGCTACGACTGCCCGTGCACAAGTAAAGGGGTACAGAAAGGCCCCTACTTTTGTACACCGACATGAGCCCCCGGGCCTGGGCCACACATAAGCGCGAAGCGTTGTTGGGCCAGGCCTAGAACGGTGCACGGGCATGCGTGGCAGAGTTTTAACTGTAGTAACTTCTTCGCCAGTTGCGCTTCCCCACAATCCGCATTGAGTGCGTGACGTGGGGGTCGTGTGTGGGACGGTTGCAGCACGCTTGCGTCACCTTGTGGTGAATAGTAAAGAGGCGGCCCGCATCTCCCCCATAAAAAAGAGGAAGCCGCAGGGGCGCTGCTCATTTACAAAGTGGACTCGGGTCGTGGCCTTCATGGCGCCCGCGCCCCATGATCACAGGGCGGGAAACGGTCGTTCCACTTGTCTCCTTAATTCCGGCTCGCCCGCCACATGTCCCCCATGCCTCAGGGAGGGTAGGTGGTGGATACGGAGGGCACGGGCATTAACGCCGAGGCGGGAAGCAGGGTGTTGCTGATTGGAGCAGCGGGTTGGTCCTGATTCCCTGCGCCTCTGGCGGCCGGATTGGTCGAGCGGGGCGGCCGCCCTTAGGTTGGGGGGCCGAGCCGCTGCCTTGCCCCTCTATAAAAAGGGGAGAGGGGCAGCGTCTTTCTGCATTCATCTCCTTCCTGATGGGTCCCTTTCCTCCACTTGCCATGGTGAGAGGGCACGCCGGCGCTCTAGCGGCGGCAACGAGGGCTTCTGCTCGACAGTGTGTCCCCCTCCGCCGGAGCTCATGGCAGTGGAGCCCGCTGTGAGAGGAAGAGGGAGGGGGCGAGGCCGAGGCCGTCGTGGCGCTCGGGGGAGAGGAGGACGGGGCGGCGCGCCGGCCGCGCTTCTGCCAGCGGCTCTTCCCCCAATGGAGGGCCATGTCGGAGACCAGCCCCGCGAGTTCTTCATCAGGCTGTACAAGCCGGTGTGCGGCCACCTCCGCCTCCCCACCCCGTTCGCTCGGGTAATGGAGCTTGACCCGCCACAGGCCTTGAGGCTGCATATGAGGGGCTGCGGGAATGGTGGCATGCGGGTCGACGTCGACTTCCCCGCCCCTCACATCATGTATCTCCGCCATGGGTGGAAGACCTTTGCCCGTTCCCATAGCCTATCGGAGGGGCACGTTCTCCAGTTCAAATTAATGGAGAACAGCTTGCTCTCCCTCAAGGTCATCGGGCGCTCGGGAATCCGCTTAGGGTGCTACGCGGAGAGCTCCACCGACAACGAAACCTCCTCCCCGAGCGACAGTGACGAGGAGGACAGCGACAGCAGCGACGACGGTAGCGGGTGGGAGGACGCCGATTCCGACACCGGCTGACCATCAGTGGCAGCACCATCATCTGCATCGCCCTCCTCCCTCGGCCACGCACCTTGCCAAGGGCCATCCCCGCCATGCTCTCCATCGGCGCGTTCCCCGTCGCCTCTTCTTTGCCTTCACCTGCCGCACCTGGGAGGAAAGGGGCAAGAACGGAGATCACGGGGCACTTGTCTTTCTTTTAACTTGTAGGCACTTGCCAAATCTTAATTTCTACATAATGTAATCTTTCGAGCCCTTGCCTGTGTCCTGTAACATTCATACTTGTATCAGCATGTTAACGAAAAAGATCAGCCTCGCCGGGAACCCGTGCATGTATACGTCCATGCAGAGGCAAAACACCTCTTTAATGCAAATAAATGAGTTCTCCTGACAAGCTATCCTGCCGGTGCCCTCTGTGCCTGCTGGAGAATCACATCTGCCGGGTTACAAACAAAGGGTCCAGCCCCTCGTCAATCTCCTTTCAGCAACAGTTACTATGACCATTTTGTCCGAAGCAGCATTCGGGCCAGGGATGGGAGCACCCGAGTTTAAAAAAGAGTGGCGAGGTTTTCTAATGCACAAGTCACAGGTTACGAACATGAATGGGCAAGAGGTGAACTTTATCTGTTTGGTTTGCCGGGGATCGCCGTGCCGGGCAGTCTTCCCAACTTCTTGCCGGAGCTGGGGCCTTGGCGGAATCGAGCGTCCTTGCCGTGGCTGGAAAGAAGAGAGGACAGGAGCATGGAACCTTGGCGGTTCATTAACATTTGTTGGAATCAAAAAAGCGGTACAATATCCTGGAAAAGCATGTATATACGTATACACATAAACATGGAAATCAACGGGAAACTATACATACTAAGGGTTTTCTTTCCCTGACTATGCACAGGGTCTGCGCCTGGCTTTGTACATAGGGTTACGTGCCTTGCCGGCAAGGCTAGTACAAAAGGGGGTTGTCGGGGCTCCCGGAAACCGCGCCTTAGGGGTAAAACTTGTGAAGATGTTCGATATTCCAGGAATTGCTCACCGGAATGCCATCTTCGGTCTCCAGGCGGACTGCGCCGGGCCTGGTGACTCGTATTACCCGATAAGGGCCTTCCCACTTCAGCGTCAACTTGTTTGAATTCTTGGCGGATTGGATTCGCCGAAGAACAAGGTCACCTTCCTCAAGGCTTCGGGCATGAACCTTGTAGCTATGGTAGCGGCGCAAGGCTTGCTGGTAGCGAGCGGCTCGTACAGCAGCCTGAAGACGATCTTCCTCAAGGAGTGTCGCATCATCTTGGCGCAACTGCTCTTGCTCAAGCTCATCATAAGCGAGCACTCGAGGTGACCCGTATATGAGTTCCGTGGGGAGAACTGCTTCTGCCCCGTATACCAAGGCAAAGGGTGTCTGGCCAGTGGCTCAATTTGGTGTCGTTCTGATCGACCAAACAACCGTTGGCAACTCATCAATTCAGCGCCTTCCGCACTTGTGTAGCCTGTCAAAAGTTCTAGTCTTGAGACCTCGCAACACTTCTGCATTCGCCCTCTCGGCCTGGCCGTTACTTCTGGGATGAGCAACAGAAGCAAAGCAAACCTTGCCGCCGAGGTCTTGGATGTACTGCATGAAGGTGCGGCTTGTGAACTACGTGTCGTTGTCGATGATGACTCTATTTGGCACACCAAAACAGCAGACTAGTCCCTTGAAGAACTTGACAGCTGACTGTGCGGTCACCTTTCTCACCGGTTCCACTTCCGGCCACTTTGTGAACTTGTCCCCGACAGCACGGGGAAAGGGGCCCAGTATATCGAGCCCCCAGACCGAAAATGGCCAGGAAAGAGGGATTGTCTTAAGAGCTTGGGCTGGTTGATGAAGCTTCTTTGAATGAAACTGGCACGCTTCACACTTGGTTACTAGTTCAGTTGCATCCTGGAGAGCGGCGGGCCAGAAGAAACCTTGCCGGAACGCTTTGCCGGCAAGGGCTCTTGACCCTATGTGGGAGCCACACATGCCTCCATGTATCTCTGCCAACAGCTCCAGTCCGTCCTCCTGAGGAATGCACTTCAATTTCATGCCGTTCGGTCTCCTTCTGTATAGGGCATCATCCACAAACTGGTACATGCTAGACCGACGGGCTACTTTCTCTGCTTCTTCATGTTCCTCAGGGAGTTCCCCTGTTTGGACGAAACGGACGGTGCGCTGCGCCCACACTGGAGCTTGGGGCTCAACGGCAAGGACTAAAGGCCCATCTTCGGCCGTAGGGGCAGCTGCCTCTACGGTCAGGGCTTGGGGCCCTGCCGGAGGTGGCTGCTCCCCGGCAAGCCTGGAGTACCCGGCAACTTCCTTGCCGGCGGCTCCTGGGAGCTCAGCGGGAAAGTACTTGCCGGGGCCTGCCTTCCTTCGCTTCTTCTGTCCTGCCGATGGCTCAACGGATGGCTGGGTTAACTGAAGCACAAAGGTACCTGGTTCCACAGGCAACTTGAGGGCAGCGCGCTTCGACAAATCATCGGCAATGATGTTCTCTGCTCGGGGAACATGCTCTGCTTGTAGACCGTCAAAACGCTCCTCCAGTTTCCTCACTTCATCCACATAGGCCTCCATCATCGGGCTCTGATATTCCTTGTTAACTTGCTTGACGACAAGCTGCAAATCACCCCTGATGACGAGCTTCCTGATCCCGAGGTCTGCCGTGATCCTGAGACCAGCAAGCAATCCCTCGTACTCTGCAGTGTTGTTCGTTGATTTTTCCCAGGGAAAGTGCATCTGGACTACGTACTTGAGGCGCTCTCCGGTGGGTGCGACGAGTAGTACGCCGGCACCAGCACCTTGCAGCGAGAAAGCTCCATCAAAGTACATCATCCAATCATGGCTCGTCTCCTTGCCGGGAAGGGTGGTCTCTTGAATCTCTTCGTCAGGCGTTGAGGTCCATTCTGCTATGAACTCTGCCAAGGCTCGGCTCTTGATTGTTGAAGTACTTTCAAACTTGAGGCCAAAGCTTGACAGTTCCAACACCCACTCCACAATCCTCCCGGTCGCATCCGGGTTGTGCAAGATTCATTGCAAAGGGAGGCGGGTGACGACGGTGATCTCATGCACCTGGAAATAGTGACGCAACTTTCTTGAGGCCATGAGGAGGCCGAAAAGTAGCTTTTGTATACCAGAATATCTTGATCTAGCCCCCTGCAAGAGGGAACTGACAAAATAAACCGGGTGTTGCATCACCTTCTTCTTCTGTTCGACTTCGCCCACCTGCGCAGACTCTGTCTCGCCGGGGCCAGGCTTTGCTGGGGGCTCCGCCTTGCCGGCGTCAGGCCGTACCAGGGAGAGCCCCGGCCCATCATCCGATGGCTCCGCCGCTACTGCTGCTTCTTCCTCAAGTTCTCTCTGTGCCACCAGCGCAGCACTGACCACTTGATTCATTGCCGCTAGATATAGTAGCAACGGCTCTTGCGGTTTA